>APFE030722432.1:117626-189834 GCA_000404065.3 Pinus taeda | reverse complement strand
TATATCATGTTGCATTTCTTCCTCTTCTTCATGAGTCATGCTAGAGATTTCAGGTCGCCTACTAGGTGTTTCCATTTTATTTTCTCGGGGCATCAATTACTGATAATAATGCTTTACTATGCCCTTTGAATTCCTTCAAAATAATTTTTCAAACCAAGCTTAAGCAAACATTTAAAAAAATATACACACCTTTTTTCACTTTGTAGGAGCTCTATATTGCCTCTGATGTATCTCTGTAATTTCAAATCATCCAGTTCTAAAATTGCGACCTACGGTAGCCCTCTATGTTCTATTTCCAATTCCATCAGTCTAACCCCAATTGGATTCTCCAATGAAGAGTTATGCCAAATCTCCCACAGTGACCTGATTATAGACTAATTCAGTAGAGGGAACTTGTATGACGTGCCACGTGTCCCTGTTTTGACCTTTGGCTTTGAAAAAAGTATACAAGAAACTAAAATCCATCCTCTTTCTATACCTTCTTACGAAATTTCAATCTGATGCTCAGAGAGAAAGTTATGATGATTTTCCTCAGGTCACCCGTTTTGAATGTAATTCAGGATTCTGCACAAGGACCAACTTCCTCAGATCATATCTCCGAAAATATAGCGCGAAAAGCTCTAAAATTCGGACCTGAGATTTAGCGCGATGTCTTCTCAAATGGGTTTTTGTTTTAGCTTCTGAACCATTGCAGAAAAAAACTTATAGCGAAAATTCCACGATGACCTGTTTGGAGCAGCGAAACCCTAGGATCCAAAGCTCTGATACCAAATGTTACGAAACCAGCTCAAGAAAAGATAGAAAAGATAGATCAACGCCTTAGAATTCAGCCTCTTCGAGGGGGCAACCTCATTTACATTACATAAATTAACAATTCTTGGATGATACAAATGACAAAACCTCCTTTCTATATATAGGAGACTAAGGAGTCACAATTAACCCATCTGACCTAACAATAATAATATAAAGCCACAAAAATAACAATAGAGGGATTCTATGGGGCACAGTAATAACAATATGGGGGCAATAGGGGCACAACAATATTAATAAGGGGTACAACTACAATAGTAATGGGGTAATCACTAGTATTATAGGGACCCAACAGTTTGTACCAAAATTTCAACATGCTAAAAGGAAACAAGGAAAAAATATTTTGTTTAACCTAATTTCAAGAAAAATATATACACTATTTACAATATAGGAAAAAAACAATTTTCATGGAAACGAAGTTGTTGGGTTACCATCCCCTGCAGCTACGACTTGAAGAGAAGGATCACTACTTACCTGCTGATAAAAAGACTCCTTTGTGAGTGGTTGATGATTTAGACGTAGCCAATGTCCATTCACCAGAAAAGGAGCACAAGACTTGTCAATGGTTATTAAAGTTATGGTGCCATTGTCCTGCACTTCTTGAATTCATAAGGTTCGAGCTACCTTGTCTGTAATTTCCCGGGAAAGTCATGGGATCTGGAATCATACAGGAGCTCCCAATCACCTTTCTGAAATGATTTCCTTTTGATAGGCCTATCGTGCCACTTATCCCTTTGCTGTTGAATAATAGCTATGTGTTGGAGAGAAAGTAAGCGTGCTTTGTCTAGTTCATTTAATTGCTATAGGCGTTGTGTTTGGGCCTCTGTAAGATCTAGTCCGACCTCTTGGGCTATCTTATGAGTCCTTATCTCAAATTTTAAGGGGAAAATATGTTCTTTTCCGAAAACAAGCTAGTAAGGGGAGTAACCAGCAGTATTGCGCCATGTTGTGAGATAGGCCCATAGGGCTTCTGGAAGCTTAGCAACCCAGTTCTTTCAATTTGTTGAGACTGTTTTCGTTAGGATTGCTTCCAAGACCTTGTTGGTGCTTTCTACTTGCCCATTACCTGTGGGTGGTATGGAGAGGTAACTTTGTGTTTGATATGACGATTTCGCAGAGTGGTCGAGATTTTATGTCCTGTAAACTGCAGTCCTCCGTCTGTTATTACCTGCATTGGTAATCCATATCGTACAAACAGTTCAAAGAGAAATTTGATCACTGTTTCTTCTGTGACCCATGGGAAAGCTACTGTTTCTACCCATTTAGTCACATAGTCTGTGGCGACCAGTATATAGACCTTTTAATTTGATGGTGGATTAAAGGGGCCAATAAAGTCCAGTTCCCATCTTTCAAAGGGTTCCACCACTAATTGAGGCTGTAATGGCATCTCATCAACTTGGCCAGGACGACTCATCCCCTGGCAGCTATCACAGGCTTGAACATATTTCTTTGCATATTTAAATATGGTGGGCCAATAATAGCCCATCTGAAGGACTTTATGTCCAGTTCTGCGATCTGCAAAGTGTCTTACACAGGGTTCATCATGGAAATATTTCAGGATGTCATAAACCTCATCTTCTCGAATGCACCTTCGAATCTATAGCTTGGAACCAGTGTGAAAAAGGTACCCTCCAATAGAGGAAAATCGGGCGTTGTCTTGGATAATCAGTTTCCTTTCCTTTGGTGACAGGTGTGCTGGTAGTTTTTTGACTGCTAAATAATTTGCTACATCTGTATACTAGGGTGCTTTGATCATTACAATGAACAAGTGTTCATTTGGGAATTGGTCATCTACTGGTAGAGGATTATTTTTCTTAGGCACCCGAGACAAGAACTCTGCAACAAGGTTTTCTTTTCCTGGCCGATCCTTAATAGTGCTATCGAATTCCTATAGTAACAATAGCCATCAAGTTACTCATCCATTGGTGATTGGTTTATTGGCCAAATACCTAATAGTAGAGTGGTCAGTATACAAAAAAAACTGGATAGCCTATTATATAATGTCTAAATTTATTGATAGCATATATAACAACTAGAAATTCTTTTCTGTTACTATATAGTTTAGCTCAGCAGGGGTAAAATTTTTGCTAATGTAATAGATGGCGTAGGTCTTCCTGTGCTCTTCTTGTCCAAGAACAACACCTATGGCTGTATTTGATGCATCTGAGGAGATGTGCAAAGGTAAATCCCAGTTTGGTCCTCACAATACTGGTGCTGTCGAAACCAATTTCTTCATTTCTGCGAAAGAAATATCACATTTGTCAGACCAGTCAAATTCAAAATTACCCGTCAGATTATATAAGGGTGCAACTATTTTTGAAAAATGTTCTATAAATCTACGATAATATCTTGCATACCTAAGGAAACTACGCACCTCAGTCTATGTGTGGGGTGTAGGCAATGCAAGGATTACCTCTATTTTCGTTAGTTCTACTTGAATTCCAGCTGCAGAGATACAGTGTCCCAAAAGCACACCTTCGGTCATCATCATGTGGCACTTTTCATGGCTTAAACATAACCTGGTAGCAATACATTGCTCAACGAATTTCTCCAGATTCTATAAATCCTGATCAAAATCATCTCCATAGATTCTATAAATCCATATATACTTCAAGTCTTTCGTTAATCAGATCAGAGAAAATACTTAATATCGCCCTCTGAAATGTGGCTGGGGCATTGCATAGTACGAAGGGTAAAACTTTATATGTGAATGTACCCCAAGGGCAGGTAAATGTAGTTTTATCTTGGTCTTCCAGGGCAATTTGAATTTGGTTATAGCCACTGAAGCCATCGAGGAAGGAAAAAAACTGCTTCCCTGCTAAGGTGTCAAGGACTCGATCAATGAAAGGAAGAGGGCAATGGTCCTTTTGGGTGGCTTTATTAAGCTCTCTATAGTCGACACAAATTCGCCACTTCCCACTTTTTTTGGGAACGACTACCAATGGGGAGACCCAATGACTATCTGGGATGGGATAAATCAAATTTACATCCAACAATTTTTGTAGTTCCTGTTTCATAATTTCTCTAAGGTGCGGATTTAACCTCCTATGAGGCTTTCAGATGGTATGAGCATCTTTCTCAATATAAATATGATGAGTACATAGCTGAGGGTCAATACCTTTCATATTTGAGTATTCCTAGGAAAAGGCTTTTTTATATTTCCTAAGAATCTGGATTAGTCTTTGTTGTTGATAACTGTCCAGACTATCATTAATATTCAGAGTTTTTCCTGGTTCAATCTCAATTGGCATGTTGTTATGAACAATAGTTGTAAGTATATGTTGGCCATTAGAGTCCTTCAAGGGGCCACCTTGTGCTTCGTTATCAAGGATGAATTTTAGAATTTGGCATGTTAGATTATTCATAGAAACTAGTTTATTAATGAAGCTGCTAATTACATCATCTTTCGTTTGATTCTTAAATCCAAGAACTTCTTCCAATGTGAGAGGAGAGTGTATATTTTCTTCCAGATATCTAGGTGGGTGTAACTAAGGATTTACAATAGGCAGACTTGGTTTGGTTGGGGGATACAAGATAAGCTTTTTCACAACATTGCCTTTAGTGATTGTCATGTTGCTTGCATGACATCCTATATAAGCGTCTTCTGTTGCTAACCAAGGTCGGCCTAATATCAAAGGGTGTCCATCTAGCCTACTTCTTGGGTTAATGACTAGGAAGTCCTCATGATACTCCCAAGTATCAACGAAGACAATTACATCCTGTAAAGTACCTTTAGACTTAACTACTGATCTGTTGGAAAGTTCTAATAAAGTTGAGGTTGGTTCCAAAAATGTAATACCTAGAACCTTACAAGTTTCAACAGTTAGAATATTGATGGCTGCTCCCAGATCTACTAGTGTGTTTGGAAAAGTGCAGCCTTGTATCTGAACTGTCACTACAGGATTTCCTGGATCTTCGTATTTAATCGGTGCTTGTGTGCCCAAGATCAGGTTAGATAGAGTTCCCACTACAGGAACAGTTGACAGATTTTTCAATTTTCTTCTAGGTTTCTTCCCACATAGTTCTTTAATTTTCTTGGCATAAATTGGGATGTCTTGTATGGCCTGGAGGAGCAGGTTATTTACACACAAGTTTTTCAATTCCCCTACAATGTCAAAATAAGGATAGACAACTAGTTTAGCTATCGCAAGTCTTTCAGGGAATGGGGGATAAGAAATTATAATTTTATCAGGATTTTGCTGTTCGATTGTGTCTCCTCCCTGCTCTATTTATGTGTAACCAGAGTCGAAGGATTTATTGTAGTTTTTTTTCCTTTTCATTTTCTTTTTTTTTGAACTCTACTTTCTTGTGGAGTAATGATGTGCCCTGACCTTAACCATATCTCATTACATTCTATAAGTTCCGTTTCATAATCCGAATTCTAAATGATTTATACAAACTTAACTAGTCTATTGTTAGGATTCAGATTTGGTTGAGCCGACAATTGGGGGCGTATTGGAGGTTGATGGTTCTGAGGTAATTGAAATGGAGCTAGCAAGGTGGACTGAGATTGAGAAACCGTCCCCATTGGTGGATTAGTCAATCCCATAGGGCACTACCAATTTTGGGACCAATTTGGATTTTGAGTAGTGGAATTAGCCCATTGTGAAGGGTGGGAATTATTGACTAGATTTTGCCAAAAGGGGGCAGAGTATTGTGAATTTGGCTAGCCAGGTCCTGCAAAGGGTTGGTTTGGCCAGGGTGATATGGGACATGATTGGGGTTTCCAGGCAGAGAAGGATGGTTACCCTTGCCATGTGGTTCCAGGATTTTGTTGTTGATTATATTGCCCAGAAAAGAATAAAGAAGGGTCTTGCAACGTACCTATGGGTTAGGCTTGCCATTTTCGATGCTGAGCCATCAGATATGCTGGCTCTATCTCCTCCTTGACTTCTTTAAACATCGCTTTTAGCCCTGGAAGCAATGGACATTGATATGTTGTGTGGTCCTTGGTACATATAGCACATGTCCGAATCATGTCTAGGGGACATTCCCTTTGATTGTTTTCTTTCAACAACATGGGCAGAATATGGCTAGTGATTGTTCTCTTTCAGCCTGCCTTTACCTGGCCTGTAAAACATCTAATTGTGTAGTCAACATGCCCAGGATGTCAGTTTTGAAATCTTCTAGGATATTTCCGACCTCTATCTGAGTTAAACTCCCACTAAGAGCTCTGCTGCTTCTAATGATAAGATCTCGTCCTCCTACTCTGGTTTGTGTGCTACCCCACGAACCCCTGATACACAATTGAATAATGTCATCATATCCTTCTTGATAAATATCATCTTTCCCCATTAAATTTAATGTTTCCACCCATTCATCTTTCATCCCTTTTATCATAGAAGCTTTTAATACTTCTTTTGGTAATGTAGCATAGGGTGACCTCTGTAAATTATACTTAAACCTTTCTACATATTCTTCTAAGGTTTCATCATCTTTTGTAGTCATTTTAAAGATTTCATCCTTCATATCCCTATTCCTACAATAGTATTGGTACTTAGTAAGAAAAGTGTCTTTCGTTGCATCCCAAGAATTGATAGTACCCCCACCTAAACCCATAAACCATCTTGAGGCTGCTCCCTTTAAGGTGGAAGGGAACAACTTCAAGTTTTGAGGGTTGGTGGTGTAGTCATATCCTCTACATAGGATATTGAACTCAAATAGGAAAGCATTCGGATCCTCTGAGGTCATCCCATGAAAAGTAGGAATTCTTTGTAAGGGGATTGCCTTCATCGGGGCATTGGCTACTGGATTGACTATAGGATGCTCTAAAGTCAAGGTCTAGCCCTGAGGTGGTTGATTCACCATTTGATAAAAGATGTGCCAATAATATTTAGGGATCTTTTGGTTAGGAGGTGTTATTTGGGTAGAAGGAATACTCAAAATTCGAAGAGGCATTACCGTGCTACTTAAGTCTGGGATGTCGGGTACTTCTTTTCCAACCAAGACCACATGAGACCCAAATTCAAATGACTGTGGATTTGCTTCAGCAACTCCACTAGTTTCTCCCTCTCCTTCCTTTAAATTACAGGAATTTCCCTCTTGTGAAGGACCAGAGTGTAGATCATTCATGTTTTGAAAACTTTGCTTAGATCCTTCAGTTTTACTGTGGATCTCAGCGTAAGCTGTAGTTGGTGACTCTTTCACTTAAGGGATCAAGGTAGATCCCTTCCTAGATATTGTTCGAGCTCCTACTATCACCTGAGATCCAACTTTTTGAATGGTTTCAGATATAAAAGTAGTTCTCCCAAGGGTTGTCGATCCCTAGGCTTTTGTGGTTTTTGGTGATGGATTATGATCTATAGGTGTCTTTCTTCCCCTAGTCATGCATACCTACACAACCTTTGTGTATCCACTGAAAGAGGGAATTAGGCACAAGCTTTTTACTTGTTGTTTGCATAGGTTCTTACCTCCTGCCTTCAATACCCAGTTCTCTTCAGAGATACAATCCTATTATTATCCTAACAACCTCCCCGACAATGATGCCAAAATGTTGGGAAATTAAGATGACCTCAGAAATTGATCTTCATCCTACTTTAATGTATCAACCTCGGATTCATTTTTCTATTTCAATGTTGCTGGCACTGTCTGTGCGATAAAATATCAGAGGTTGAAATGTAAGTAATTAATCCTAAATCTTATTCAATCATTGTAGAAAACAACTTAATCACTCAACAATCACTGACTTGTAAATTCGAATGTAGAAAGGAAATTAATCTATGGTTCACACTTGGAGAAATAGATAAATCAAAAACCGAATTCAAAAAAGAATATTAATATAGGATTCAAATGTAGGAAGGGAATTAAGCTAAGTTCAATAATCGAATTCACACAACTTTTGCTAGATCACGCATATCAAAGGAAACTACTTAAACCATGCCAATAACTGAAAGCATTCCAAAACTGGAAATAATTAAATGTGCAAAACCTGTAATCGTGGGAAGTAAATTCAGAAAGGGAACAACAATTAAAATATAAGACTTAATCTACCTCAGATTATAACAAGAACAACAAAGCAAATATCAATAAAGAAAGTAAATAAAATGATACATTCAAGCAGTGAATCTTCTAGTGATTGGGCCCAAAGTCTCCAGAAGGGACTGCTGTAAAAACTCAATGCACGGGTTTAATGTAAAAACTTCACTTCTTCATTAACTGTCAAAATAGATTACATAATCGTTTGCAACCTTTAAGGCTGAATTATGGCTCACAGTCTTACTGTAAGAAAAAATAATGAAAAGTAAAGGTCCTCTTCTTTTCTATTTACTAGTGTTATATATTGCCTAAGGAATGCTTAGTAAATTAGAGCTTATCCTAAGGATCGGAAGATCCTCAGGATTTCTCGGCCTAATTTTCAGATCGTTAGCAGTAATTCCGCATCTCGCTGCCTGTTATTAGCTTGACTTGCGCAACTAAAATAAAGACTTTTCCTTTCTTTGGCGCTGTTGTCTTATCTGAAGGAACAACATTTGCCCAATTTAGTCATCCTGCACACATATTAGTGAGATTTAGGACTTATAGCGCTAAAAGTATGTAAATCATTTGACAATGCTTTTTAATTGTTTTTCATTATTCTTTCCTCCACAACATCCTTAAGATAAAAGAAAATTTATTGAATTCATGTTATTAACCAAGTAAATAAGGAGGAAAACCATACCTTTTCCTCGACCCAACAATTACCTTTCTTTGTCAATGACCTGGGTTGGCTGTTTAGAGGTTGGCTCTCCTTGCTTTGTCCCTTGTTTTTCAAGTTTGGGTTTCCTTTCTAGGGTTCTGTTGTATTATATTTGCAAACAAGAATTCCCACTAATATCCCTCTACCTCAGTTTATGATCAATTTTGACTACATATTGATAAGCAACTCCTAGTGATGAGGTGTGCGATAAATCCAACTCTTTTTGGATGTACCTATGTAAACCATTGCAGTAATTAAAAAATAGGTGTCGCTCATAGTCTTTGATACCCAATTCTTTAGCACAAGGTATGGGAAATATTGGTGTAGTCTGGCACAATATAGTCTCTTTCCTACAGCAACATTGTCAATCTCGTGTATTGGTCACCATAGTTCCTTATAAGGTAGAATTCCTCCTTAAGGGCATCGACAAAAGCTGCCCAAGTGGGTCATGCATTTAATATCCTAGATGTCTCTTCTTTGTGTCTCTTACAGTAACCTGCCCACCAATATTTGACATGGGGAAGGGATTTTAGGAGCACAAAGGTGATCTTCTCATTGTCGGAAATTTTTTGGACAAAGTAACAACCCTCTAAAATATTTAACCATTTCTCCAAAGCATTGATATCTATTTTCACATCAAAGCTAGTTTGTACCTTGAATGGTGTTGCACCTCCAAAATGGTTGTTGATTGAAGGTGCCTCAACTATTGTTGGAATTCAACAAAGGATCTGCAAAAAATTGTCCATTGCCTGATAATTCTATTGCACGAGTGCTTCCTTAAGTAAAAGCTTGATAACACCTCCCACTATGTCACATCTCTTTGCTTCTTCCATGGAAGCTCACTTAGGTTGTTGAGAGTGATTTTTCCCAACTTAAATTAGCTCGAGACCCAACTATTTGTACCTTGACCTTATCAAGGACATGTATCGATAAATAACCAGGAGAAAATTGCTCTAATACCACCGATCTAGGTTGTACAAGGAAAGAAATGAAAGGTAGGAAAGGAAATGAAGAACATATGAAGAAATATAACATAAAACAAAGTAATATGGTGAAAACCCAACTTCTATTAATAAATGATCAAAATGAGTCCAATCCTCCTTAAGTTATAGGCTTCCTTGAGGGGTTTCATCTTCATAATTGGTTGAGTAAATCTTACTCAAAACCCCAATTTTGGATTTTTGTCCAACTGCCCAAAAACTTGCCCATTTTTTGGGTTTTCCCCTTTTTAGGTGGACTGTAGCCTATGGGGAGAGATAGGTTAATGAGTTCTATTTATCCTCAATTCGTTGAATGATAAATCTTAAGGGTAGAGGCCAGTAAGACAGGTTGTGTGCTTAGGCCTAGGCTCAGGAAGACCCAGCCATTTTTAACTTTGTTACTTCTAATATCCATGAGGAAATTCGGAAGCTAGAAATCCTCACCACCAGTGATCGCCAGACATACTCAGTCTCAAAGATCATGGAGGAAGTAGTCAACTTAGGTTCTTGACCCTGGTCATACTAGGGGAAGACAGATTATGTCACCCTCCATTGGCAGTTGAAAACTCTTTTGGATAGAGTTTCAAAAGAGAAACACAAAGACCGAAATGATATAATCTCTTCCTTAAATGAGATTAAGAGGGTGCAGTGACATCAACACTCTTGTTTGGCAAGCTTGGATGCTCAAATGGGGCATGTGGAAAGCCATCTTCAGTATGAGCTCAATCCCTCTGCCCTTGCTGGTACCAGTGCTTAGGACCCTACTCCAGTGACTTCCTCTGACCCTTCATCAGTTGACATGATCTACTTTAGTTTTTTTTATTCTTTATGTTACTTAGTTTCTGCTTGTTCTAGTTGTTTTTAGCAACATACACTTTATTTTGACACTTATTATCAAATTATCAATCAACAGATTTTGGTTTCCCCTTGTGGAAGATTGAGACTGATAATAGCATGAATTGTGATGAAATGTGGCCACTGGGATCGTATAATGTGAATTTTTGAAGCAATACAAATTAACTTACAAAAGAAAAAATAAATTTATAAAAATATATATAATATTTCTTTTTCATTTTAATTTTTCTCATTATAAAGTCATAGTCTAACTAGTCTACACTTTGGAGGCTTTTAGGGTACATTTTTTGGTGAAATTTGCCACATTTGTTGGAATGACCTTGAGTGCTTAAGGGGTTTAATCCATTTATGCATTCAAAAATAAATTTTAAATACTAATAATAAAATCTAACCAAAAATTGTTTTGTCACACCAGAAACTCTAAAGCATTGAGTAATTAAACAATGCAATCTATATATATATAATATATATAATTATATATATATATAAATATAATATCCTAGAGGAACCTGCTCTTTACTTGACACATAGCTATTAATAGGTCTTTGGTAGCTATTAGTAGCCCTCGGGTTAACGGGCAGTGAACTCATCTTTCAAACTACATATGTAAACACGTAAAGCCATAACCGTTGTTGAGCGCTGGCAGTTTAAATGTGGCCCACGGTTTTCTGGCAGATGCTCATATAATATGGGGGCTGGCCCTTAAGGGCTGGTCCCCTTCATGCCCCGCCCAAACAAACTTTAACATTTAAATGAAGTTGCTTAGACAAACATAATATGTCATGCCTATGTAGCACAATGGTAAGGCTTAGGCCTTGCGCGCGGGAGGTCATGTGTTCAATTCCACTCTCCACCCAAAATTTTAACAATGCCAACATAATGCTGATGTCACCCTGGGCCACGTGGCGGCCTCCGAGCCTACCACGTGGCAATCTGTGATTGGCTGCCCAAATGGAATATTCCAAAGAATATTTTGCAGAATATTCTTTTTTTTTTAATATTTTTTTTTGAAAAATATTCAAAAATTAAGGGTTATTGGGCGATTTTGTTTTTGGCATAACTTTCTCATACGGCGACCGTTTTTCAAACCATTCACGGTGCCAGAATTAGGAGGACGAGCTCTATCCGGTTGTTCAGGTTCAAACTAGTTCTGAGCACTTTCATTTTTGACCATTTTACAACACTTGGTCCTGAGCTCCTGATCACACCTCCCAAATGAGAAGGCTTTTGGTCCCCAAAAGCTTACAGAATCTCTGAACTGAACTGTACAACCCTTGAGGAACATAAATATCCTCTTCCGTTTAGCTAAAAGAGCATATTGATGCCAAAATGTCCTGCCTTGCCAACTGTCGTCATGGCGACTTTTCGCTACATAAGCCAAGTACTCATCGAATCTCGACCAAGTTCTTTCCCCAAACAAATCTGAAATTGCAGGAACCAGCAATGAAACTTGCTAATATATGAGCTGAAATCTTACACTGACCATGCGGAAATTCAAGCCCTCGTTGCTTGCATGCTTTTCCAGCTCATAGAATTGTGCACAGCTTTGCACTAAGTTCTTTCCCTACACCAAATGACACCAAAGGTACCTTGTGCAACAAGAGAATCCTCAGCAACTAGTTGTCTTGAAATATGCTGAACAATGGACTCAGCCATCAACATAGCAAATGTGTACACAACCGACACAAGTCGACAAAACATGTGCACCACAATCGACACAAGTCGACAACATAAGTGGCACAATCGACACAAGTCGATGAAACATGTGACACAATCGACAATGTAAAAGTGTGCTCACAAGCGACACTAGTCGACCAACAACAAGATACATTTACAAACACATGTATGTATTAAAAACAATGAACTATATACAGTTCGATAAATACACCTACAACATCTATGTACATGTGTAACTTCAACTCTTCTTTTGCAAAGACCAATAGGTACATCAACCCAATAAAAACACATATGGGTGACAAAAGCTGAAAAGAAATACATTGCTGCAAAACTAGAGAGTATCATACTCATCTTTTACCATCCTGCAACTTGCATTCCCTTAACAAAGAAATGAATTCAATCAAAAGACATGCAACTTTAATTGGATAAGAATTCTAACCATTTCTTACCAATCCATTTCAAAGGCGCTTCCTTTAACTGCACATCGATATCAACATGTGTATCATCCTGACACATATCAATGATGGAAACTTCCTTCCCATTCTTGCCATACTCTTTCTCCAATTTCTTCAACTTTCGTGGAAGCATTGTTGGATTCAGAGTCCAACACCTTTCAGCAGTATGTCCATGCTTATGGCAATAAGTGCAACACATGTTCATCTTCTTGATAGCATGATTTGCATTGTTCAATGGAACTTTGGCTTCTTGCCTCCTTTCCTTCAAAAGTTTCTTGTATGTTGCCATTCTTTTCCAACATCTAGAAATATTATGGTTAACCAAACCACAAAAAGAACATGCAATTCTTTTCCAATGCTTGTGTGGAAATTTACCATGCTTTACATGATCAAAGGAAATGTGATTGAAATCAGATTTATACCTTTCTATTTCACCTTCATTACCTTCATGAGGAGATGAATCAAATGAAGAAGAAGCTCCTTTTGGAACACCATCAACCCCTTGAATGGTTTTAGAGCTTTCACAATTCTCTTGTTCAAGTGCATGCTTATGCACACCTTCTTCCTGTAAAGCATGTTTCAAACTATTGCATTCCTCAAGGATACAACCTTTACAACCTTGAGATAGAGAACCTGAAATGAAACTCCTTCTAGGAATTGTTTCAATTGCCTTCATGGCTGCTCTGGAACTTTCTCCATAAGATTGTCCATAGCCAAGACCCAAATACTTAGGCCTTACCTCAACCATTATTGGCTCAACTATACCCTGTGCATGTTTTCCCAATCCTTTTCCTTCATATCCGATTTTGGACATCAACTTGGACCCTATGCCTTTGGTATGTTTCTCAAAAGAACCAACATAAACATTCTTATAAGAATTTGAAGACAAGTTTGAATGATTTACCTCATCCTCAGGCATTTTCTTGGACAAAGCTTCTTGAGCTTCAAGGAGTTGTTTCTCCATGTCATGCAGTCTTTGGAGAATTATTTCCTTCTCATCCTTCATAGCCAACAATTGTGCATGAAGCTTAACAATTTCTCTTTGATCCTCAATGAGAATCTGCACCATGTCCTTCACCTTAATGAACTCATTCTTCATGTCATTATTGAAGAATTTTGTGAAGGAGGAAACTTCACTTGTGGAAGAAGTTGACATTATGTAAATGGTCAATTAAACAAAAGAAACTTCCAAATAAGAGTTCTCAAAGCTTTCAACCAAATGACAAGCTTTAACCAAATGTCAAACAAAAAACCCCTTCTTATTCAAGCAACCATTTGCAACACATAAAACAGTCAATCTCTTACACTGCTTTGACACCTTTTGCACAAACAAATGCTCAACCCGAGCTCTCATACAATCTGATCTGAAAATGGAATGTACTTGTTTAAGGGTGCAAGGTATCCATTTCCCGTAATTTCAAATGTGAGTTATACACTCCAAGTGACCTCTAAAAATGTGAAAACTTCTTATTTCTTATACAGAGATAGACTATAGGGGCATTCACCGGACATGTCACCTCTAAAAAGAGGATGAGTTCCAGAGGCTACCTGGCCCTCTACAGGATCTGCCTAAAGAAATAACGAAGTAAACACTTAGAAGTCTTTGACATACACATACTTGAAGTTTGATGTCTTGTGGAATAAGACAAATAACTTTCTGCAGCTGAATAGGTGATTATGTGGGTATGCAAGTTATGTATATTTGATGTTTAAAACTTTATATCAGTTTTGTTTAGCATATCATCTTCAGCAAATAAAGACATCAAAATGATAAAACAGTTCACCCCTTCTGGGCTACATCTGCTGGACCAAGCCTCTCAAACTAGGATTGTCCTCTTGTATTAAAAATGCTACATAGGCTAATACAAGAATATTAGTGACTCGAAAGACAGATCTGACTGTAAATACAGAATCATAAGATACGAATTAGCTAAACATGCTCTTTCCCAAGCACTAAACAGTGAAATTGTACCTCATACAATACTTTCCCCAATTGGCCCTAGTGGCCCTTTAGACTTGCATGGAGAATTTCGAGGTGAAGATGACCTCAATTGGTTCTGAAACCTCTTCCATTAGACTCAGAAGGTCAAAAATAGCAGACATAGGCTTTTGAATCACCAAAAATGGATGAACATAGCCCCCAAACAGCTCAAGCACTGAAATGGCCCTAGTGGCCCTAAAAGCTTCCCTGAAGTTAAACAGTGAGAAGAATGCCTCAACAGGCAAAAGGAGCTATAGAAATGGATTCAGAATGCTGAAAGCCTTCAGGAATGACCTTCTTTCCACATTCAATGGCTGCACAATTCCCAATGCAGCTCCCAAACTGATTTGGCTCTAGTGGCTCCTAGAACTTCCACGAAGCGAAAACACCTACAAACGACCTCAGATGGCTGTGAAACCTATTTCAATGGCTTCAGAAGGTTGAAGAGACCCAAAATAAAAAAAAATAAAAATTCGTCCAAAAAGGACATTCCTAGCCAAAGTTATGGCCATTTACTCCCAACTGCCAGTTTGTCCTAGAAAAACTCCAGATAAAACTAGCTAACTGCCAGATAACCCCGACAAATAGGAAATTCCACCATTTTTGGAACGCTACACCAAAAACTCCGCCATCATAACTGCAATGGTTATTGTTTGTCATCGGCGCATGTGACTGGGTTTAATTGAACATCAATTTACCTCGGATTTTGTGTCGAGATGTGGGTTAACGGGCGGTGAACTCACCATTCAAACCGCATATGTAAACACGTAAATCCATAACCGTTGTTGAGTTCTGGTAGTTTAAATGTGGCCCATGGTTTTCTTGCGGATGGTCATATAATATGGGGGCTAGCCCTTAGGGGTTGGTCCCTTTCGTGCCCCGCCCAAACAAACTTTAACATTTAAATGAAGTTTCTTAGACAAACATAACATGTCACACCTACGTAGCGTAATAGTAAGACTTAGGCCTTGTTTGCGGGAGGTTGTGTGTTCAATTCCACTCACCCAAAATTTTAACAATGCCAACATAATGCTAATGTCACCCTAGGCCATGTGGCGGCCTCCGGGCCTATCACGTGGCAATCTGTGATTGGCTGCCCAAATAAAATATTCCAAAGAATATTTTGCGGAATATTTTTTTTTGAAAAATATTTAAAAAATTAAAGGTTATTGGGCGATTTTGTTTTTGGCATAATTTTCTCATATGGCGACCGTTTTTCGAACCGTTCACGGCGCCGGAATCAGGAGGACGAGATCTATCTGGTCGTTCAGGTTCAAACCAGTTATGAGCACTTTCATTTTTGACCATTTTATGACACTTGGTCCTGAGCCCCTGATCACTTGGGGATTTGAACTTCAGTTTTCTCAACTCACCTTACTTCCATCACCAATTGCTCTGCCCCTAAAACTTTATTATTTTAATATTAAAATTATATACAATAATATTTTAAAAAATCAATAAAATAATATAAATTGTTGGATTCCTCTCATGAATGTAGTCGTAAATTTTATATCTAAATAAATTTGTATATAAAAAGAATGAAATTCTATAAGCATACTAAAAAGATTAATAGTAAACAGATTTTTATCTTAAAGGTAAGGTAAAGTTGAATGCTTATTATAGTTTTCATGGAGGTAACTCAAATTATTGGTCATTCAAATTCGTTTTTATTAAAATATTAAATGTTTTTGAATTTTTTTAATTAAATTTTTGTGCTATAATTTTTAATAAAATGTGTTTTTTGAATGTATACATTTTTTAGTGTGATTGTAAATTACAATGGTTTAAAATATGTTTTTGAATGGATAAAAAATTTGAGGCTTGGGTATTTGACTTTGTTAGATTATACAATTTAAATTTAAATTTGGTTTCATAATTGAATGGAAAAATGATCTGACCATCAAAGATAGTATCACTAACATTATAAAATATGCTTAGCTGAACTTATTGAAATATTTTAATTCTCCCAAAAATCATTTTCATTCTCAATATTTTTTTATTTTTTTTTAAATTCAAACTTCAAACACAAAAATTAAATCCCGCAAAAACCAATTAATACACTCCACGTATTAAAAAACACAAGTTCATCCAACACAGAGATTTAAAAAAAATAAATGATAGTATTATATGTCCTCTCCTCCCCTTGATGTGCACAGTGTTCTTCGTTTTCATGAGCCTACTGATAATAAAAAAGCATGGAATACCAAAATACTTGATAGTATTATATGTCATCGTGATGTGCACAGTGTTCTTCGTTTTCGTGAGCCTACTGATAATTAAAAAAGAGCATGGAATACCTCGAAGGAGTCTAGGCAGGTTTTGACTTTGACGTTGTCAGGCAAAGCATATTTTTTTCACCCATTTTTAATAAAATTAGGTATGGGATATTTAATGGCCGCCGATATCTGGTCTGAGAGTCATTATATTTATGACTAAAATAATAAGTTGATTCCACAATCTATAAACTTTCGATTAGATTTAAGAGGGATATTTAAACAATTATGTTGAAGTTTTCGCAATGAAAGAAAAAGCCTTGCATGTTCAGATCCGGTCAAGAAGTAAGTGATACTGAGTATGATTCTTTATCTTTCGCTGCTTTTTATAAGGGATCCACCATGATTATAATAATAAAATTTCAATTATATATTGAGGATATATTTCCGAAAATGGCAGCCAACAACCTTTCACCACTTACCATTCTGTTAACTATTATGGTCCTACGACTGGACTGGCTATACTGGAATTCAATATAAGCATTCCCACAAGGTATCATGAAGCTCGGCTATCAAGGAGGGCAATCCTTAGTACCCACTTGTCGAAGATGGGCGAGAGGGAGGAGCAAGTAAAAGTGTTGAGCCAATGGCCCAGTCCCTTCTGCATGCGAGTTTTGATTGGGTTGGAAGAGAAAGGGGTGAGATATGAATACCAAGAAGAAAATATTCTCGCCCGCAAGAGTGAGCTGCTGCTACAGACGAACCCCGTCTACAAGAGAGTACCCGTTCTCATCCATGAGGGCAAGCCCATTTGCGAGTCTGTCATCATTCTCCAATACATCGACGAGGTCTGGCCGGGTTCTAATTCTTTCATGCCCTCCAATCCATATGACCGAGCCCTGGGAAGATTCTGGGCAGACTTTATGGACACTAAGGTAATCCAAGGATTATATTTTCATTGCATTTTTTTCAACATAGTCTTGTTGGGGGATTGGATCATAAAACCAGGGACTATTTTCATTGCATTTATCAATGATATTTGTACGAGGTATCTAATTTATCTGAAATGGTGTGGTTTCTTTCGGTTTTTGGAAAATGGCGTTCATAGGATTTTGAAATGAGGTATCTAATTTATCTGAAATGGTGTGGTTTCTTTCAGTTTTTGGAAAATGTTGTTCAAAGGATTTTGAAATGCACCGGTGAAGCTCAAGAAGAGGGTACGCGCTACATGTTAGAATGCCTGGGGCTGCTAGAAGGGGAGCTGTCAGCAGGTGGAGGTAAGCCTTATTTTGCAGGGGACCAGTTTGGGTTCCTGGACATTGTATTGATTCCCAATACCCCTTGGTTCTATGCACTGGAAACGCTCGCTAAATGGAAAATACCATGGGATGGTGAGTTCCCTAGGCTTCAAGGGTGGATGAAGAGATGCTTGGAGAGGGAGAGCGTCAAGAAGATTCTTCAGGATCCTCTTAAGGTTTCGGAATATGCCATTCAACTAAGGAAGGCATTTGTCACCTCCGATTGACTGAAAATCTTAAGTTCTTGCAGCATCGTTGATATATATATTGAGAGTATGGAGTGGAATAGAGTAGAGAAACACTTACTAGATTTTGAGATGTTTGAAGTCCCTCTTAAGAGTGATAATACATCAGACTGTTGTGTTCAATCAGTTCAATAATTTTTGTATATACAGTTTGTCACAGTTGTGTTGAATGGTTTCAATAATTACAGTTATAATTTGAGCTTCAGCCTTCACGAGTTGGCTATCTGTTTATGGATGGGAAGTCTTGTGTTGAAGATAAACTTGTTGTGCAGAGTGATACAAATGCTCTCTGTTGTTGTTGACACTCTGTGTTACTCTATCTTTTGTTCTGTTCCGTGTTTCCTTTTTCAATAAATTGGTATTTGAGCAAGTTTTAATAGGTTTTGGGTAAATATATTGTTGTCTTTGAAATGGCTAGGAGTAGTGGCTTGTGGTAACAAGTACCACAGTGTGATGGAAATAATTATGGAGTCATCTTGAAAATGGTTTACCTAATCCTCTAGACTAATGCTCACTTAGGTTAAAAAGAATATGTTGAAAGAAAATAAGAAGAAGGATGCTAAGGCTCTCTAAAATTTATACAAACAACTATGAGAGATTCCATTTTTCTAAGGATGGCAACTGCTACAAAATTCAAGTAAGCTTGAGAGACTTTGTAAAATGCATACCAAGGAATGAACAAGGTGATGTTGGTCAAGTTACAAATCTTAAAATAAGATATTGAAAATTTGCTAATGAAGGAGTCCGAGTTAGTGAATGATTTGTTTACCCACATTATGAACTTGGTTAATCAAATTAGATCTAATGGAGACACTCAAGAGGTTCAAAGAATCATAGAAAATACCAAGTCTTCCTTCTAGATTTGATCCTATGGTTGTAGTAATATAAGAGACAAAGGATTTGACTCAAATGTTTCTTGATGAGCTTATGGGTTCCTTGCACATCCATGAACAAAGACGAAATATATTAGCTACCATTTCTTCTAAGCAACCTTTTAGATATCAAGTTTATATCAAGGGAGGAAGAAGAATATACAAAATAGAGATGTTGCTTCTAAAGAAAATGGAAGTCGAAGTTTTAGTATCAACCATGAAATAGGGAGAGGAAGGGGCAACGATAATTCACATAGGAGATTCTCACAAAGTATGACAAATCCACTATTCAATGTCATTATTGTGAAAAGGTTGGACATCATACATCTAATGTTGAAAACACAACACAATATATATAAGAAAAATGAAAATTTCGTCTAAAAGTGAAAAGAAACGAAATCTATTTATCATTTGCAATGAAGTAGAAGAAATTAATAAGGATGTTTGGTAGTTAGAGAGTGGTTATAGCAACAACATGAGTGGAAACAAAGAAATGATTTCTACCATTGTTGAATTTGAAATATAAGGTGAGAATGAAAAATAACAACTTCCATTTGCACCAACTAAAGTGACATTAAACAAATCTAAGATGTATGCTATACCCCCTGTTTAAAACATAACCTCACTCATGTTGGAAAATTAGTTCAAAAGGAATAGAGGATTGTGTTTAAGAATGGAGAATACATTATTTTTTATAGAAATGATAGTAATAATCCAATTGCAATAGTTAATATGAAAAACACAACAATTTTTCCTTTAACCATAAAGAGCGAATTTTTTTCTTTGCATTCAAAATTGACACAATGGACCAACCTAGGTTGTGGCATCTAAGATATGGTCACTTGAATTTCAATGGGATGAATTTGTTGTATAAGAAACAAATGGTAAAAGGACAACCTTTGGTTGAACAACATACTAAAATATATGAGGTTTTCAAAAGCAACATAGAAATGCTTTTCCCTTTGGTAAATCATGGAGAGCAAGAGATCCACTTTAGTTGATTCATACAGATCTTTGTGGTGTTTAAAATGTAACTAGTTTCGGTCTTCATAATTGTTGTACTCATTTCAATATGTATTTAATGTAACAAACAAAAGAAGGAAATAAAAAGATATTATTTTAAAGCATGGGTTTCATGCTCATTATTGATGGTTTATAGGAAAAAAACATGTTCTTCATGCTTCTAGGGTTTGTTAGGTCTTAGGATTTATTGTCATGAGTCAAAGGAGTCGACATCATGTTTATAAGACCCTTCCAAGAAAAATGTAATTGGAAAAATAATTTATTTTGAGTCTAGAAATTCCTGAAAACTCTAAAAGCACAAGTCAGCCCTGGCAGTTATAGGTTGGCCTAAAGAAGGGAATTCAACCCCTTTGAAAGGCTATATAAAGAATTCGTTCAACCCCATTTAGCAGCCACTCACTCACAAGTTTTATCTCAAGAAGGAAGTTCAATCTATAGTTGGGAAGAAGAAGAAGAAGAGAGAAAAGGTCTAGGAGAAGAAAGGAAGAATGAAAATCTCATTTTTGGGCTCAATCTCTCTCACACGTGTGAAGGATTAGGGGTTTTGCATCTTCCAAGAAAATCCAAAATTGCAGGACTGTGTTGCAATAAGATGAAGTGCAATATCTTGTTGTTGGGAGGAAGGACACTTTATCTTGATCTCGTTGAACTTTGGAGGAGTTGTCTTGCTCTAGGAAGGTCTCAAGAGGAAGTTGAACTAGGGTTTCTGCGGCAACAACAAGGGCTGAAATTGTAGGTTGAGTTGCAATGTTGAAGATGGTAGGTTGAACTTGCAGTGTTGAAGTTGGTTGGTGCAGAATCAAGGAAAGACTTGTTGGAAGGGATGCCTTGGTACTTGGAGAAGGACTTGGTCTAGGGATTGGGTCTTTGTTGTCTCATCGGAAGCAAATTCTATAAGAAGAGAAAAGTTTACTGGGTTTTCCCCTTGGAGGGGTTTTGCCCTAGCTGAGAGCCTAATTTTTTGTGTCCTTGTTGTTACTATTTCATTCTTGCTATTTGCTTGATGAAGATATCTAACTAAAGAACAAAATAAGATTAACTAAGTTCACAAGAAAATATTAAGGTTAAGGAAAATTGATTTAATATGCTGCCATTTTGAATTTTCTAACATGGTATCAGAGCTAAGGTGAACTAGAAGGCAACTGGAAGGACACAAGAAGTAGAAAGCTTGTTAATCTAGAAGAAGGGCTTGCTTGTCAAGGAGGATCATTTGTGAAGACCTACATATCTAGAAGGAGGGTTTATACATTGAAGAAGATCAAGGTTACATCAAGCTCTCATCAAAGGAATGCTTGAGAGGGAGATTACAAGGAAAGTTGTCTCTTGAAAGAAGGAAATATATATAGGCTCATTTGGAGGCATCTTTAAAGGGAGCATCAAAAGGATCTTGGAAGCTATTATTGGAGGAATCCTAAGAAACATATTTGAAGGACATTGTTGAAGGTTCTTCAAAGGTCTTGAGGGCATCAAGAAAGGTTGAAGACATCATCAAGGAGGAGGAGAATCTTGGTTATCAATGAACCGAGCAAAGACAACACTCAAGAAATAACTAAGTACAAGAAAGTGGAAGTAAGCGCATAAAGGATCATAGTTGAATCAATCAAGGATCCTCTTGTTCCATTTGTTGCAAATTTGAAAACTTCCAATGATATGTATGATAAGCTAGTGAAGGTGTAATCTGTAAGTACATCGGGACAAAATATGTCTTTCGGAGTAAATTGTACAAGATGAAGAAATCAAAGGATGAGGACATGACATCCTTTCTAACAAACACCTCTCAATTAAGAGATCACTTGCAAGGGCTAGGGGAGACTATTTCTGACTTAGAAATGACCATCTATGTACTAAATTCATTGTCTCCAAAATGGAGTAGTTTTGCAACCAACATCTACTCCATTTTATGAGTTGTGGGCACAGTGAATTTTGGAGGAATCAAGGATTAATGTGAAATATGGCATTGGATCTACTTCTTAAAGTATAAATTCAAAACCTTTGAGACCTTAAAGCAATTCAAGGCCATAGTTGAAAAATAAAGTGGATACTCGATAATGATCTAATATAAGAGGAGAATACATACCAAAAGTTTTTTTAATCTTTTGCAAAGAACATGGAATCAAGAAGCAAATTACAACAAGGTATACACCACAACAAAATGGTATGTTAGAAAGGAAAAATAAACCATTCAGTAAATGGCTAGGAGCATGTTTAAAGACTAAATGCTCAACAATTATGAGGTGAAGTAGTAGCAACTACAATTCATTTGTTGAATAGATGTCTCATAAAAAAAATCCATAACATGATTTTGCAAGAGGCATGCAACAAGAAAAAGTTCAATGTTGAACAATTAAGAGATTTTGGCAAGGAAAATTTTAGGGGCTAATATTTGCATGTGGGCTAATTTTCCATTTTTTTCCATAAAAAGTATTCACAAATTCCATTTTTTCTAAAATTGATTCGCCCAAATTTTATAGTGTAAAATTATTTTACTTTAAAGGTTGCCAAAATTTTATAAAGACCATATATGAAATTGTTATAAATTTGAATATTTTACAAAGATATCACCAAATATTTTGAAATTTGCATATTAAGGACTAGTAAGGTTTGCCAAGGTTTCTAAACTTTAAAATAAATTTCCATTCTTAAAATTTTCCCTAGTTTTTTATTGCGTGGCATTGTACACATATCCAAATAACGAAGACAAAAATGGGATGGTGAAGGAGAAAAATGTATTTTTATTGGATACGATTATTATTCAAAGGTATACAAGATATACATTCCTAACATAAAGGAGTTAATAATTAGCAAATATGTGATCTTTACTCAAGAGGAAGTGTGGAATGATCATAAGGAGAAACACAAAATTTTGGGGCAAAAATACCTCCTATGAACTTATAAAATGACACACAAGGTATTACTACAATGACACCTGAAATCATTGGAATTTAGTATAGACCACAAGGTGTCACCCGAATTGCATCTTATTCTTATTGTATAGAAATTTTTCTTATTTGATTGATCACATAACATAACTCAACGGAAAAGTAACCATTAATTTTTCGCTTTGTTTATGTTTATGATTTACTTGCTTTGATACATATTCCCCCTCACCACAGAAGTAACATACACTCCATTTGACACCATAGGGGACCCAACAGTACCCCATCACTCTAGGTGCTTCCAAAACCTCCCCCCATTGCCAGAAGGTGTGCTAGGTCTCTTACCATTTCAGCGTACATGACATCACACAACCACTGTGATTGGTTCATCCTTATTGGAACAACCTTGATTGGGACCCCTCCCCCTCATAGTACTCCTTTCACTACCCCTTAGGGGAGCCCACACACTAACCCCCCGGGGTAGTTCATCTCACACTTCCCCATAGGGAACTCCTTTGCACATCCCAGTTCAAAATCTTTTTACGATGGCGAATAACACCAAAATACCATTTCTCAATTCCTGAAGTCCCCTAGATCTAAACTAGTTGACAAATGACCCCATTACACATAGTCAGAATTGGCCCCATATGCCAACTAAGTTACCCTCAGATATATCAAAATTTGAAGCGAAACAAGGGGAAGATTTGGGAAACCACATAATTATCTTTCATCTATGGAGCTCTTCCAATAACATCACAAATGACTCAATTCGCCTACGACTTTTTCAACGCACCCTCACTGAGCCTATAACGAAAATGGTACATAAGCGAGGCCTTCAATTCCCATGGGACCTTTGACTATATAGCCAAGTCATTTCTCACCTTCTTTAAGCTCCTAGTACGTCATGATACTGGATTAGAGCTACTCATCCATTACCAACAAATGAATTCCATACATATCTCGGACCATGTCCATGAATGATGAAAACGTCATAGCCTATGTAAAGTGAACATAGATGAGGACCTCTTAACTTATTTTAAAAACTCTTATGCCCACAATCTCAAAAGATGTGGGTACCACATTCCCACAAACAAAAGAAGAGGTTGTCAGTAAAGCTCAACAATTTGAACAGATTTATACTTAGTCTAGATACCTCTATCATGTTCAAACTGATTCCTTTAAGTTACAATCATTCAGACAGGAGAAACCAGGAGCATCAAGTGCTGCAAATGGTTTGATTGGAACCATAACCCAAAATCAATCTGGAAACACTTTCTAGTAGTATGGAAACATGTTGTTGAAATGTGGAAATAAGAATATTCCAATTTTAATTTGTCCTTGAATTAAAATTCGAATTTAGTCTCACCAACTACTTGAAAAATAATTAATTAATTCATCTTGAGTTAATTAGTTGGAGAAATTCAAGCTAGAAGTCTTTGTGAAGTCATGCAACAATTATCCCTTAAATTAAGGAGATTATCCCTTAATTAAGGAGATAAGGATGAGTTATATTTGAGTTGTAAGTAGTTAGCTCAATTTACTGAATTAAGCCCAATTAAATTAGTTCCAAATTGTTTGAGAAACTAATTGTGAGTTCAGTCAGTTAAAGCATGCATGCATCCAACTAGTGTACTCCAGATAATTGAAGATTCTCTCATCAGTAACTCATTCATGTCTATTCAGAGAAAGACCCAGTTGAGATTAAAGACAGGGACAATGTACTATCAGTTGAACGAGTTTTCCTATAAAAAAGCTCATCCATGCAGAAGGAATTCATTCCTTGAGATTTGTGCAGTTTTACAGCGTGTAAGATTAGTGTGAGTGATCAATGTTACACTTGGTAATAGCTGGATCACCCAGGAGAAACAACGCAAGGAAATAGGTTCTTGAAGGGGCAGAGGAGAAGGAGCAGTCTATTTTGTCTGTAAGCATCAGTGAGGGATTATACTAAGAGATGGCTAGCTGTGAGAGCTAAAGCTTTATGTAATCCTGATATATTTCCACTTGTATGATAATACAAATAGCAGGGTTTTTAGCTAAGGCTTTCCCCAGAGTATTCTTCTGTGTTTCATGTGCATTGATTCTTCTTCTGGTTATATGTGTTCAGCTTGATCTTGCTCAAATCTATTAAGCTTCTACAAGTTTGATTGTAGAAGTAGATTAAAGTATTTTGCTTTAGTTATATTGCATTATCAGGTTAATCTACATTCAGAATTTCTACATGGTATCAGAGCAAAGGTTATTAGAGTTGTGAATAGTATACGGAGGAGAGAATTCGAAGCTTGAACTTTAGGGTTGCAGGTACAAAATAAAATTCTTATCATACTTCAAGATTGGCCAATGGCGTTCAATTGCTTGAGACTCGAGTATTCCTTGGATGGTAGCTCAAATTACATAACACGAAAAGATCACATGGAGGCTGTATTAGAAGACAACGACTTGAAGGAATTCATTGATCAATAAATCCAAAAGCTAGCTTCAACTAATGCACAAGAGTTGGCTGAATGGAAGAAGTGTGTGGCGAAGGCGAGACGAATCATCCTGGAGGGAGTTCGAGAACATATTATCTCGAATCTCCATGGGAAGGATACTCCATTTTCAATGTGGAAGACGTTGAAGGACCTCTACTAGAACAATAGCAACCAGAGGAAATTGGCGCTCAAGGATAAGCTTTAACGAATCAAGATGGAGAAGGGAGATACTATTTCCACATATTTGAACAAGCTGACCACCTGCAGAGATGAGCTTAGCAGTGTGGGAATAAGTACTGTTGATGATGATATGGTGAGCTTCGCTCTCCTCAACCTTCCAAGGAGTTGGAATAGCTACCAGGACTTTGTGAATGGAAAGGAGAAACTGCTGGATTCAGAACAACTGTGGTCAGATCTGATGCAGGAGGAGATTAGGAGAATCACACGAGATGGTTCTTCATCAAAGAATGATGATGAAGAAAATCCGGCCTTAGAAAGTAAGGTAAGGATAGAGAAGGGGAAGGCTTTCCATTCTAAATCAAATTCTTCTCATGGAGGGAAGAAGGTTGACAAGTCTAAAGTGAGATTCTTTAATTGTCACGAGATGGGACATTATGCGACTAATTGCCCATTGAAGAATTCCAAGAAGGGATCTTCGAAAGGATTGGAAGGTGAGGCATTAGCCTCTTAGTTCAAAATGGATTTTACCCTCATCGCATGCATGGTGTCATCAATGGTGGGTTGTGTTTGGTATCTTGACAGTGGAGCCTCTTTCCACATGACTGGCGATAAAAGTTTATTGAGTACCTTGGAGGAGAAAGACCTCAAGATGCGCATAGAGATGGGTGACAATGGAAAGTACATTGTTTTAGGAGTGGGCATGGTTGCTTTTCAAAGGGAGCATGGAGCCCCTCTCACCTTGACAGATGCTTGGGTTGAAGAAGAACTTGGAATTGGTCATGATGTTAGAGGACAAAGGCTATGATGTTGTCTTTAGTAAAGGAAAGGCATTCCTAAGACACATAGCCATGGGTCAGACCAAGAGGATCGAGATTTGGGTGAAGAATCTCTCTAAGCTAGAGGCAGATGATTATGCAGCATTGAGTTTGAAAGCAGAATTGGTGCAAAGCCAAGACATTGGTGAGTTGTGGCATAGGCGGTTGGACCATTTGCATCATGGGGCCTTGAAGATAATGCAGCAGATCTCTACCAGACTTCCCAAAGGTAAACTTGAGAAATTTGACACATGCAAAGGTTGTACCTTGGGAAAGTATGCCAAGTCTTCCTTTCATGATCGAGATAGTCGAGCAGAAGCAATCTTAGAGTGAGTTCATACTGATGTGTGTGGACCATTCTTGACGGCATCAACAACGAAGCAAAGGTATTATGTGATTTTCATTGATGATTATTCTCGTAAATGTTGGATTTATTTCATGCAGAAGAAGGACCAAACCTTCTCAAAGTTTTGTGAGTTCAAAGATTTGGTCGAGAAAGAATCAGGGAAGAAGATCAAGGCCTTGAGAAGTGACAACGGTGGAGAATACGTCTCTCAAGAGTTTAAGGACTTCTATGCAGCGGAAGGAATTAAACAAGAGTTGACGGCACCTCATAACCCATAGTAGAATGGGGTGGCTGAGAGGAAGAACAAAAATATTGTAGGGGCAGCATGGGCGATGCTGCATGACCAAGGCCTACCACTTCATTTGTGGGATGAGGCATGCAACACAACGGTCTATTTTCAGAATAGAAGCCTGCATCGCATACTTGGGATGAAGACACCAGAGGAAGCTTTCTCTGGTAAGAGACTAGATGTGGGTCACTTCAAGATCTTTGGCTCATTGGTATATTGCCATGTGACAAAGGATGCACGGAAGAGGCTTGAGCTGACAACTGAGTTGGGGATACTTGTGGGGTACATTGATACACCCCACAACTATCAGGTGTACTTACCTACCAGTCGGAGGACAATGGTTCACAAATATCTCAAGTTTGATGAGAAGAAGGCCATGCGAGTTTCCCTTGAGAGGGAGTTCCAACTACAGGCTGTGGAGGAATTGTTGGTTCTTAAGGAGGAGGAGCCTTAGACTGATGCAGAGCAGCTGCATGTAGAGGATCAAAGAGTGGAGACATCCACTCAAGAAGAGTCTTCCAGAGATGGACGGAAGCGCACAAGAGAAGCTGACAGATTGTTGTCAGATGTGAGAGAGAATGTGGGAAAACCATCTTCTCAGCGCAGACAGAGGAGGTCACTTGAGAGGTACACTGGATACATGGCCCTTGTTGGGGAATGTGTTGAGACCGAGCCATATTCCTTTGAGGAAGTAGTGCAGTAGCTAATTTGGGTTGATGCTATGGTGGAGGAGCATGACTCCATAGTTCATAACAGTGTTTGGGATGTGGTTCCAAGACTGGAGAAAAAGTTAGTTATGAGTTCCCATTGGCTTTACAAGGTAAAGCAAGCTATGGATGGTAGTGTGGAGAAGCATAAGGAAAGATTTGTTGTCCATGGTTTCTCACAGGTTGAGGGGATCGACTATGATGAGAATTTTGCTCCTGTAGCAAGATACTCATCTGTTAGATCGATGTGGGTTCTATCATCACAAATGGGTTGGAAGATCCATCAGATGGATGTGAAGATTGCATTCCTCAATGGAAAAATTGAGGAAGAGGTGTACATAGAGTAGCCATAAAGTTTTGAGACCTTCGATTGTGAGTCACATGTGTGCTGACCCAAGAAAGCTTTGTATGGGTTGAAGCAAGCACCTCGTACTTGGTACACCAGGATCGACAACTACTTCACTGGGTTGGGCTTCACTAAGAGTGAAGTGGATGCGAACCTGTACCACATCATGGTGAAAGGTAAGTAGTTGATCGTTGTACTTTATGTTGATGATCTCTTATTGACAGGTGATGATCAGTTAATCATGTCTTGCAAGGAGGACCTTGCAAGAGAATTCGAGATGAAAGACATGGGTCTCATGCACTACTTCCTTGGCATGGAAGTGTGGCAGAAGGATGGGAGTTGTTTGTGTCTTAGGGAAAGTATGCCAATGAGATATTAAGGAGATTCCACATGGAGAAGTGTAAGCCCATGCAGACTCCTCTAGCAGGTAACTGGATGAAGGAGGATGCTACTTCAGGAGAAGTAGTAGAGGCTGTGTACAGGAAGCTTGTGGGTTCACTGATGTACTTAGTGAACACAAGACCAAATTTGTGCTATGCCGTGAACCAACTGAGTCAAGCAATGGTTCAACCTACCAAGATGTTTTGGAAGGTGGCAAAGCATGTATTGAGATACCTCAGAGGCACATCTCAGTATGGATTATGGTACAGACGGACATAGGGAGTGAAGCTATAGGGCTTCACTGATGCTGATTGGGCAGGGAGTCCATCATATCGGAAGAGCACATCAGGAGGGATTTTCAACCTTGGGTCAGCTACAGTTTCTTAGTACAACAGGAAACAAAGGCCGATTGCACTCAGCTCGGTAGAGGCTGAATGCATGGCTACAAGTCAGGCAACATGTGAGGCCATCTGGATGCATAAAATCTTAGTTGGTTTGTTTGATTAGAGGATGGATCCAACTATGATCTATTGTGATAATCAGAGTTGTATCAAACTCTCTGAGAATCTAGTATTTCATGATAGGTCCAAGCACATCGACATCCAATATCATCATCTCAGAGATTGTGTAGTGAAGAGGATCATGTTGTTGCAGTATATTTCGATTGAGGAGAAAGATGTTGACATTTTGACAAAGGCATTGTCAAAGTGTAAATTCGAGTTCCATAGAGATAGGATCGGGGTGGCAGATAATCCCTTTCTTGTTGAGAGGGAGTGTTGAAATGTGGCAAAAAGAATATTCCAATTTTAATTTGTCCTTGAATTAAAATTCGAGTTTAGTCTCACGAGCTGCTTGAAAAATAATTAATTAATTCATCTTGAGTTAATTAGTTGGAGAAATTCAAGCTAGAAGTCTTTGTGAAGTCATGCAATAGTTATCCCCTTAAATTAAGGAGATTATCCCTTAATTAAGGAGATAAGGATCACTTATATTTGAGTTATAATTAGTTAGCTCAGTTTACTGAGTTAAGTCTAGTTAAATTAGTTCCAAATTATTTGAGGAACTAATTGTGAGTTCAGTCAGTTAATGCATGCATCCATCCAACTAGTGTACTCCAGATAACTGAAGATTCTCTCATCAGTAACTCATGAATGTCTATTCAGAGAAAAACCTAGTTGAGATTATAGACAGGACAATGTACTATTAGTTGAATGAGTTTTTCTATAAACAAAACTCATCCATGCAGAAGGAATTCATTCCTTGAGATTTAAGCAGTTTTACAGGGTGTAAGATCAGTGTGAGTGATTAGTGTTACACTTGGTAACAGCTGGATCACCCAGGAGAAACAATGCAAGGAAATAGGAGCTTGGAGGGCAGAGGAGAAGGCATCTGAGTAGTCTATTTTGTCTGTGAGCACCAGTGAGGGATTTTACTGAGAGCTGGCTAGCTGTGAGAGCTAAAGCTTTGTGTAATCCTGATATATTTCCACTTGTATGATAATACATATAGTGGGGTAATTCGCTGAGGCTTTCCCTAGAGTATTCTTTTGTGTTTCATGTGCATTAATTCTTCTTCTGGTTATATGTGTTCAGCGTGATCTTGCTCAAATCTATTAAGCTTCCGCAAGTTTGATTGTATAAGTAGATTAAAGTATTTTGCTTTAGTTATATTGCATTATCAGGTTAATCTGCAGTCAGAATTTCTACACATGTACAGTGGCCCAACCACTTACCTGCTATATAGTACCCCACATGCATTACAAACACCATCCAATATGGGATACCATCCTAATCAACTTGCACCTATTAGCATTGTTGTGTTGGCATTGATGTCAACAAGGTGATGGTCATAGTCATACTGGTCATGATCATGTGTGATGGATGTTGACTTGGTGGTCCTATTAGTTGGCATGATGAATTGACAAAGAGATGGTTGTGTTGGAATTGATGTCAACTCTTGAGGTCATGCACTTATATTAACCTCATGATGATGTAGATTGATGGACCATGGTGCGTGTCGGTATGTATTGGCATTGATGTTGGTCTTCTTGATGACACACTCATGTGATGGAATTGATGGAGCTTGATGGTAGCATGATATATTGAAGGATTTGGCATGTGTTGGCATGTGCATTGATGGACATGTCATGATGGTTTGCTGATTCTGCTATAGGTGATGATCAAATATACAAATGTTAGAGTTCATTCATGACACACTAATTGAGTTGTCAACTAGGTATTCATTAGGTATTCATGTCTATCCCTATGAGGAAACTTGTTTTAGTGATGTGATGGCTTGATAATGGTGTGCTACAGAGGTTGCAAAGGTGCTTCAAATGTGTTTCAAGTTGTTTAGAGGTTTGATGGAGAGTGGAGGACTTGTTGGCACACTTGCTAGCCTTGCTTGTTGGCCCTTCTAGGCTAACTTGGTAGTGACTATTGGGAGTCTTGTTAAATCCATTTATAGAGGTGTCAGAGGCCATGTTAGAGGTTTGGAGGCATGTACAAATGCAGGGGAAGAGGATGCAATAGATGGTAGATGCTTTGAGCTAAAGAACAATGATTTTCCTCAGTTTTAGCCCCATTCACATGCCCAAAGGCTTATGGGAGCAGTTGCAATGCTCCAGTTGTATGGAGGGAAGATTATGAGAGTGGTTATAGCCGCATATGAGTTCAGATAGTGTCAACAGTGCGATTGAGGGTTTTCACGACATTTCCTGCACCCTTGTGCTGTTCAGAAGGAAATTAGCTTGGAAATTCCCAGAGGCTTCTAGAATTGTTTGAAAAGGTTAGAAATTGTTTGCAAAGGTCCTCTCATGATGTGAATGAATTTAGTGCACTAGTAGGGAACTTAGTGGATTGATTTGGTCTAATTTGTGCACCTTTGATCTTAGCTCCAAGCTCAATTTCTCCCTAGATGTTTTATATTCTTGCATTGTGAGCTTTATGGCTGTTGATAGAGTTATATGTTGAGTGTATGTGTGTAGAGAAGGTTGAATAGTGTGTTGATGCTTCAGACCTATTGGAGAGCTTATATTGCTTCAGTCCATGAGTGTTAATGGATGAATAATGATCAGATCTGAAGATTTATTTAGTATAGATCATAATTGGAGCTACTGGTGTAGATATTGATTTGAGAGTGTGGTATGTTGTTGGAGTATATGTTGGTGATCCTCTCACACTTGTTTTGCAGGATCTGCTGAAAATTGGCAACCAGGGAAAAACTTCATGTGGATCATCTTATTCATGGATGATAATATTTTTATCATATTCCTCTCGTTGAGAGGTGTAGGATTGATATAAAGATCATCCGATTCCGATAAGTATTCATGGAGATATGAATTTATTTTGATTATGGAATTATTATCAAGCTGACCTACAACTCATGTAGGCTCAGAAGCCCAACTCAAACACCCACGTTGTGTATAAATATAGGAGGAATTTTCCTCATTTGGACTCACTCATCTCATCACATCTCTCTCTCTCTCTCTACTGCACAGAAAAGAGTCTCTTCTCTACTATGCAGAAAAGGGTCTCTCTCTCACACATGTGAAGCCGGAAGTTGTTGAACTTGAAGTTGTAACTGAAAATCCAAAGTTTGACCAGCATTGACCATCAAATCTCCTCCTTAGAACTACGTTGTAGGTCCATCTAGATCTCCTCTGAAATTCACAACTTTTTGTGGTGGAATCAAGTCAATCCGACAGATGGTTTGCAAGATATTGACTACCCTAGTTTGAAGGAAGCTACTGAAACTGAAGCTGCAACTGCAGAAGTAAAGTTTGACCTGTGTGGACTAGAAGATCTCCTCATATAAATTGCACTATAGGTTCATCTGAACCTCCTCTTAAAGCCACAAATTTTGGTGGTGGAATCAAGTCAATCCGACGGACGGTTTGCAAGATATCGACTGCCCTAGTTTGAAGGAAGCTGCTGAAACTGATGCTGCAACTGCAGAAGTAGAGTTTGACCTGTGTGGACTAGAATATCTCCTCATCTGAACTGTAATGTAGGTTCATCTGAACCTCCCCTGAAAGCCACAACTTTTGGTGGTGGAATCAAGCCGATCCGACGATCGGTTTGTGAGATATCGTTTGCCCTAGTTTGATGATGAAGCCGCTAATGTTGATGCTACTGATCTAGGGTTTGCTACTGTTGATATAAATCAGATTCATTGTACTATTTCTCTCTACTGAATTATTGAAGATAAAAGAAGATTTGATCAAAGGGTTTCCCCACACATTGTGGGGTTTGTCCCTAGCTAGCTGCCACATCTTGTGTCTCTTGTCTTGGCTTGTTTTCTGTTGATTGTTTAATGTTCTATCTGCACTTTATTTTATGCACATGTGATTGCTAATCTGTGGATAATAATAAGAAAGAAAAGTAAACTGCTATAAGCATAGAACATACCATAACTTAACATGGTATCAGAGCTGAGGTGAAGACAAAGCCCGAGCAAGAGTAAGAGCAATCACCGAAGAGAAGATTGGCGAGGCTATCCTAAAAGAACTATGGGGTCCTCAACACTCTGCCGAAGACAAGATCCATGAGAAAGCTGACTATCACAGATGGAAGATGTCTATCGATCTAACCCTAGAATATCAAGGAGTGCTGGACCATGTAAGAGCCAATATCGTTGAGCCTCCATCAAATGCATCCGCTGCTGCATGGAACAAATGGAAAACTGGAGAAGTCAAAACAAAAGATCATCTGGGACTCTATCGACAAGCACCTGGTGGTCTACATCTGTGACCTAAACACCTCCAAGGAAATCTACAATAGACTGGTGAGTTTATTTAAAGTTAATGATGCAAATCAATTTTTGTTTCTTAGAAATAAGCTGAGGGAAATCAAGAAGGGTAAAGATGAGAGTATGCAAGCACACTTCTTAAGAATAACTGAGATCAAGAACGATCTCCTATCTATTGGGGAGGCTATTACTGACAGGGAAATGGTACTCATGACTCTTGGAGGATTACCATCCGAATGGTATGTGTTCAGGACTACTCTTCTAAACAATAATGTAATTCCTGGTTTCAAGGAATTAATGGCTAGATGCATTCAAGAAGAAACAAGGGAAGAAGAGCAAAGAATGCCCATGCCTAAAGGTCCTCTTGCTGCCTTTTCTTCTCATGCTAAGAAAAGAAATAATCCCGGGACTAAATCAAAAGGAAAGGCTGGACCTAAGGTTGGAAGAAAATGATGATGTTACATCTGCGATAAAGTAGGTCACTATGCAAGGGAGTGCCCTGATAGAAAGGACTCACACTGGGACGATGATCAAAATCCCTCTGATGGCAATCAAAGGAATGAAAAATTCAATAGCAAAGGTAAGAGGAGAGCTGGGAATCGAGGAAGAGGGCAACCATTCAAGAAGGCTAGAAATTCTAGGATGTATTAAATGCACTTGACCTCAAAAAGAACCTAGTGTCCATCTTGGCAATGGAAGACAAAGGCTACAAGGTAACCTTCAGCGATGGCAAGGTACGTACATGGAAAATAAATGTTAAAAATGCCTTTACTCTTGGGTTTAGTGTTGATTAATTATATCAGGTCAATGGAAGTCCACTAGGTGTCATGTCTTATGACACATCTCTTCAGTTCGAACTTTGGCATCGGGGGTTCCCCCCCTTCATAACAAAGCTATACTCGGTGTAAGACAAATGGTGACAAGGATGCCTGAATTCTGAGTAGAGAAAGAAGTTGTATGTCTAGGATGTGTCGAAGGAAAGCTCAAAAGGGGACCATTCCCCTCAAGCCAAAGCAAGACCTCCGATATATCACAGTTGGTTCACTCAGGGACACATGAGGCTGGAATTAAGAGGGAGACTACTACACCACATACTCCTGAGAAGAATGGTGTGGCAGGAAGGAAGAACCGTATGATCGTGGAAGCTGTCTGGGCCATGCTACATGATCAAAGACTTCCAAAGTTTCTACGGGCTGAAACTACAAACACCACCGTATATGTACAAAATCGATGCTCTCATCAAGCATTGGGTTCCAAGACTCCTGAAGAAATGTTCACCACTGGTCAAAGGGAGGTCATGATTAGTCATGATGTCACCTTTGACGAAGATATGGCTCTCAGCAAGGTGGACAATCTTTCGACTTTGAGGAGCTCTCAAGAAGCTGACACCAGGGAACCAAAACAAAAGAATGATGAATCAATGCCTGATGTAGAATAACCCATGGATCCGATTGATCCTCATCCACATGAGCCTTCATCTTCTAGGAAGAGGCCTTCATGGCTTAGGGGGATACTTGATGATGCTAAAGGACATGCTGCACCCTAAGGAACCTTCCGTCAATGTAAGAAACCTAACAAGTATCAGGGATAGCTAACTATCATGAGCACGATCATACAAAATGAGCCTTCATCATTCTCAGATGTCACCAAGCATCAAGTATGGAAGGATGCTATGACCATAGAATATGAGTCTATTATGGAGAATGACGTTTGGGAAGTATCTCCCAGAGCCTAGACAAAACAATTGTTAATTCAAAATGGCTTTACAAGATAAAGCATGCAACAGATGGAAGTACGGAAAATTATAAGGCTCGTTTTGTTGCTCGTGGTTTCTCCTAGAAGGAAGGTATAGACTATGATATCTGCACCTGTTGCCAGATATACGACCATCTGCTTGATCATAGCCCTTGTGGATTCACAAGGACGGAACCTACATCAGATGGATAGACCACGTTCTTGCACGGTTCAATCAAAGAAGAGGTATATGTGGAGCAACCTGAAGGATTTGAGATTTATGACTGAAAATCTCATGTATGTAGGTTGAAGAAGGCTCTCTATGGGCTGAAGCAAGCACTCCGAGCATGGTATGAGAGGATCAATAGCTACTTGATGAAGTTGGGATTCACTAGGAGTGAAGCCGATCCTAACCTTTACCTTAAGGTTGGAGATGACAAGCCTCATAGACTAGTGTTGTACGTGGATGACCTCTTTCTAACAAGTGCATACCCTCTCATTCACAAATGTAAGAGGGAGTTGGCTTCTGAATTTGAAATGAAGAACCAAGGACTTGAAGTGTGGCAGAAGCCAAGGGAAATTTTCCTATCTCAAGGAAAATATGTGGTGAAGATTCTGAAAAGATTTTATATGGTGGACTGCAAGCCTATGACTACCTCAAGGATCTTAACTTTTAGAAGTTATATCGTAGTGATGTCGGACCAAATTTGGGAAATTCCTCTGAGTTTCAAAAACTCATTCGTGTTGATGTTCTTGGTGAACCTCCATTCGAACATATGTTTTGCAGTTAGCATTGTGAGCTCATATTTGGTTGAGCCTCACTAGATTGGTGCCAAGAATCTTCTGAGATGTCTTCAGGACACAATCTCTCATGGATTGAGATACACTGCCAGAAATATGAAACTGCATGATTATTCGAATGCTGATTAGGTAGGTAGTGTGGAGGATCACTGGAGCACTTTTAGTGTTGTTTCTCCTTGGATTCTGCTTCGATATAATGGATGAGCAGGAAGCAGAAGTCGGTTTCCATAAGCACCACTGAGATCGGATACATATCTACGAGTATGAACTCGTATGAAGCTTCCTAGTTGGGGAAGCTCTTAAGTGAGCTGTTTGAACACATACCACTATGATTGTCTGTAACAACCAAAGGTGGGATTCGATTATTGAGGAATCCCGTATTCATCGATTGCTCCAGCAGATAGACATCATCTGGGATATGGTAAGTCGATGAGCAAGGAGGCTCCATCGCATTAAGATGATGTACAAGTTGATACACCTTGTCAAAGCCCCGAGGAAAGATCTAATCTGTGATTTTCCCAAATGACTTAGAGTCGTCAAGAAACCCTTGTACAAGGGTCCTGCATGTTACATACATTGAGCTCTGGGAGCTTTGAGGGCTTGCGGTTCTTACTGGAGCAACATATGACCACAGGGTGACTCACCCTCCCCTGGTGGTGCGCAATGGAACAAGATGATTCGCTCTCTTGTGGGACAAGATGATTCGCTCTCTTGTGGAACAGGATGATTCGATCTCTTTTGTAGCAGGATGATGTGTTCTCCTGTGAGGCCTAGATTGGTGTGTTCTCCATGGCGATTGTAGTAGGATTGATGTGTTCTCCATGGCGATTGTAGCAGGATTGATATGTTCTCCTATGAGGCCTGGATCGATGTGTTCTCCATGGTGACCTGTATTGATGTGTTCTCCATGGCAATTGTAGCAGGATTGATGTGTTCTTCTGTGAGGACATGATTGATTAGTTCTCCTGTCGAGGTATCCTAACCATGTAGTCTGGGACTCATGGGAAGTACCTCTCATCTGATCAATGAGCAGGGAAATGAAGTTAGGGACCATAGTAGTCCCGATGGATGCATCGTTGTATCTACCATACTCCCTATGCTAGGATGACCTCCATTGATCTGGGATCAATGTTACTGATCTGGGACCAGTGGTAGGAGTGGTACTTACTATGAAGCTGACTTTGGGTCGGTTGAGACTAGTCTGGGATCAGTGGTACGCACTCTGAGACTAACTTTGAGTCAGTGGAGGATGATACTGGTCTAGGACCAGTGGAGTTGTACTCACTATGACACTGACTTAGGGTTGGTTGAGACTAGTTTGTGACCAGTGGTACATACTCTGAGACTGAATTTGAGTCAGTATAAGACATCCTTGATCGTTTCTTCTTCTTCATAATTCAGACAAAAGCAGAGTAGAACAGAACAATGCAAGAGTAGAGCAGAACAAAGCAGAATAGTATAGATCAGTACAGGGCAGAACAAGACAAAGTAGAATAGGCAGACTAGAGCAGAGTAGGGCAAGGGTCAGGCTGTATAGGGTAGTGCATTTGATTGATGAATAGTAATGACCGATAGACAGATTGCAGATGAAGTTCTCCCTAGTTGAGAGGGAGTGTTAAAATTGGCAGCCAGGGAAAAAATTCACGTGAGTCATCTTATTCATGGCTGATAATTTTTATTGGATTCCTCTTATCGAGAGGTGTAGGATTGATATAAAGATCATCCGATTCCGATAAGTATTCATGGAGATATGAATTTATTTTGATTATGGAATTATTATCAAGCTGACCTACAACTCATGTAGGCTCAAAAGCCCAACAGTCGCATCTATCCAAACACCAACGTTGTGTATAAATATAGGAGGACTTTTCCTCATTTGGACTCACTCATCTCATCACATCTCTCTCTCTCTACTGAGTAGAAAAGAGTCTCTTCTCTATTGCACATAAAAGGGTCTCTCTCTCACACATGTGAAGCCGGAAGCTGTTGAACCTAAAGCTACAACAACAGATGCAAAGTTTGACCAGCGTTGACCATCAGATCTCCTCCTTAGAACTACGCTGTAGGTCCATCTGGATCTGCTCTGAAAGATGCAACTTTTGGTGGTGGAATCAAGTGAATCTAACGGACGGTTTGCAAGATATCGACTGCCCTAGTTTGAAGGAAGCTGCTGAAATTGAAGTTGCAACTGCAGAAGTAAAGTTTGACCTACGTGAACTAGAAGATCTCCTCATCCGAACTGCATTGTAGGTTCATCTGAACCTCCTCTAAAAGCCGCAACTTTTGGTGTGGAATCAAGTCAATCCAACGGATGGTTTGCAAGATATCTACTGCCCTAGTTTGAACGAAGCTACTGAAACTGAAGCTACAAATGCAGAAGTAAAGTTTGACCTTTGTGGACTAGAAGATCTCCTCATCTGAACTATGCTATAGGTTCATCTGAACCTCCTCTAAAAGCCACAAATTTTGGTGGTGGAATCAAGCTGATCCGACGGTCGGTTTGTGAGATATCGTCTGCCCTAGTTTGATGATGAAGCCGCTAATGCTAACGCTGCTGATCTAGGGTTTGCTACCATTGATATAAATCAGATTCATTGTATTATTTCTCTCTGTTGAATTATTGAAGATAAAATAAGATTTGATCAAAGGGTTTCCCACACATTGTGGTGTTTGTCCCTCGCTAGCCGCCACATCTTGTGTCTCTTGTCTTGGCTTGTTTTCAGTTGATCGTTTAGTGTTCTATCTGCACTTTACTTTATGCACATGTGATTGCTAATCTGTGGATAATAATAAGAAATAAAAGTAAACTGCTATAAGCATAGAACATACCATAAATTAACAATGTAGCACATAGCCATGTGCCTTATGATGTTATTTGTATTTTAAAGCATATTATTGTTGTGAGGATCTAATTGTATTCAATTTTTATGTGGCCATGATTTTACTTGTTTATCTTCTATTTGATTTTGATGATGAGATCTTGCTGCTGAGAGCATGTATGTAGAGCTAATTTCTGGCTGAGCATAGTGTCTTAGGATCCAATTTGAAAATACATGAAAGGAGGTTCGCATAGTGGTAGAGGAGCAGTGACTTCATGAGATAGGATTTGGGATAACAAAGCTTCAATGAAAGGAACACATTTCTCAATCCAATGGTGGTTGGATAGTCCAATGGTAGTTGCGTGGGGATCGACTGATTGTGGTGGCCTTCAACGGATGGTAGTAGATCCTTAGAGAACAAAGTCTTTCGAGTTGATAAGTAGTATCGAGTCTCTGACTCGATCGGTGTTGGCATTTTATATATGAGGTCGAGTCTCCAAGCTTATGGGAGTCAACACACTATGTAAAAGATCAATTGATTAACATAATAGAAATTCATAATAGAGTCGCAACAACAAGGGTGGTTTTTCTCCCGGAAGGGTTTCCACCATAAATCTTGTGTCTCATGTGTGTTGATGTGTCGTGCATGTTTTATTCTTTATATTGCTTCTTATGGTTTTAAGTTATGATTATGTGATGCACATGTTTAATGAGTTTCTGCTAACATACATGTGATTCAATTGAAGCAATAAAAGGCAAAATTTGATATATAGATCACACTACTCATTCACCCCTCCTCTCAATAATGCTCAATGGTTTCCAATAATTGGTATCAGAGTAGGGCTATTGGTTGTAGCTTGATAGTTGGAGAGTAGATCTGGGGTTTGTTGGCGAAATTTAAATTTTATTTAATTATTTGATTGATTGATTTATTTTTATTTATTTATATTAATTTTTAAATTACACACAACACACACACCATATCTATATATATATATATATATATAATTAAAAAAATAAAAAATAGTAATAATATAATAATAATAAATAAATAATATATTAATTATTTATTATTATTATATTATTACTATTTATTTATTTTTTAATTATAATATATATATATATATACATATATATATATTATATATATCCTATATATATATATATATATATATATATATATATATATATTATAATATATATATATATAATATATATTTTCTGGAATGGGAAATAGAAAGAGGAATCAATTTCAGAAAATAAATGACCTTCAAAATAAGGAAGCCCAACCACAAAAATTTCATCTTCCTAGTGTAAGTGGTTCAACAAATAAAATGAAAAAATCAAAAGATCAAGAACCAAAGGTATTGTAGCAAAATGAATCCGAAGGTATAATTGTTAATGACTTTATTTTAAGTTACAATTTTAAGGATTCACATTTTAATCATGTTGCATTGCCTAGTAAAGATGAGAATAATTTTAAGAGTCTTAGACAGAAATTCCGAGACTAACGACTGCATGTAAGGAACAAGAAAAACTATTGCAAATTTGTGATGATAAGGAGGCAAAGCTCAAGGAAGAAATTGTGAGCATAAAAGTTAAATTGGCAGAATTTGAAAAGGTTGAAGAAGGTATGAGGAAACAATACTGAGTAAAGGTTGAGGAGGTTGAGAAATTGGAAGAAGTGGTTTCCTTGAGAAAGTAGCGAAATATGGAGAAGAATATGGTTGCCTTGGATAAGTTGCTTGAGATCTAAAGATCACCATTGGATAAATCTGGTCTTGGATTTCAAAAGGTTGAGTCTAGTATGCAGGCAAAAACAAGAAAGAAGAACCCAAGAAACCTGTAGCAAACAAAACCACCAACAAAAGTGATATCCAAGGAACCAAGAGGTAGATTCAGTAGCTGAATAGCAATCAAAAGAACCAACAATAAAAAAGCAAGAAAAACCAGTAGTCGGTCAAGCAACAAAGCCAATAGTAAAGAAGAAAATATCAAGGAGCACCTACATTGATAAGATATTTTGATCCTATATATAATCATGATAATCTGTAAGATTTCAAAGGAATCAAAGTCCTTTTGTTCCTTTTGTGCATAAGATACAATGCTATAGTTGTCACAAGTTTGGGCATATTGCATCACATTGCTTGAGCAAATCATATAGACCATATCAACCAAGATTCTAGCAATTCTAGCAACCAAGGAGAGTGGCTAACATGTATAACTATTCTAATTATGGTAATTGTAACTCATGTCACTTGTTTTTCCATAAGGCAATAGATTGCATGTCTAACCGTTGGAGGAGAGACACATATCTGTCAAGGTTTAGATCTGGCATGAGAAGAAGAAGAGTTGATCCTCTTAGCCATGTGGAGTGCTATATTTTCCATGGATTTGGCCATATGGCAAGAGATTGTTTGCTACCCCATTTCTCAAGGAACCACCGTCAAAGACAGCAAAAACCAAGAGGATCTAGCACAAAATCTGTAAAGAAAGAAAGGAAGCAAGTGAAGGAATAAAATAAGCAAGTTAAGGAAGAGAAGAAGCAGCCCAAGTCTATGTGGAAGAAGGAGCAACAACTCTTCAACTAGTGAAGAGAATTCCCTCCTACAGTGATGATTATTTGCATGCTTATAGAGGACTGAAGATTATGAGAGGTGCCTAACCTCTGGGGTAGCATGTGAAGATTATTTTAGCAACAATTATGATGAATTCATTTCAGCCTCATACACTTTAAGGTCCACAGGATCAGCCTGTCTCTTGGAGGTATATTGAGCTAAGGGGGAGCTATGCATGGTATTGAGTTTCATGATTTATCTTGTCTCTTTCATTCCTTTCCGCTTGTGTTTGTTGTAGCTTTATATGTATTTCATGAGTCGAAAGAAGAGCACATTTTCGACCATGTATATGCTTTTGGTTTCCACTAACAATTCATTGAAAAAATATGCAACCATGCATAGATGCTAGTCATCACTTCAGGATGTGTGGAGATGACTTGTGACATGGACCAACCATGTATGGGTTGTTATATGCAGTTTTTTACAATGATGTATTTACTATTGTTTCATCATTTTATGATGGTATTGAGTCCAATAAAAAGTGTGTTGAGTCATCATGGTGATAAACACGTTTTGGAGGAGTCTTATGAATCATTTTGCAACCATATGTATGGGCTAATGATGATGTAATAGTCATGATGTAGTATGTATTTGAGTCATTGGTCCATAGGAGATGATAATATCAACTATATATATCATTGATATATTCATTTAAATGCTCATGGAGCCATGTACTTATGATGTACTATATTTTGGGTCATATAACCATGAGTCATAAGGTCATGTAATAGTCATGCATGAGGTATTATGTTGCTGCTAAAACCATGTATTTATCATTGCATATATGTTATATGAGTCATGGTCATGTGGAGTTATAGTCTGTGTGGTGCTTCTATATGTCAAAAGAAGCATTGTTTGTAGCGAAAGCGGTCATTTCAGCCCAATAGTTGGTATCTCTACAACTTGGAGATGACATGTGTTTAGGGGAAGCACTATTTGTTATTATTACTTTCGCTATATATATTTGGAATTATGATCTGCTTGGAGGTGTTCATGCTATGCCTCATACTATGCTATGATAGTTGGGGTATTTGGCCTCATGCAATGAGATATTTTGGTAGTTGTTGCTATGTAGTTATGGGGGAGATTGTGTGTGGTTTCCCATGTAGATATTGCTGCATATTATGATGATGATGCATGTATTGAAGATGGTTGCCTTATGTTGGCATGATGCTACTTGATGCTAGTAGTTGTTAGTTGGTATTCTTCTCTGAATGGTGATTGGATATTATGCTTCTTTCTATCTATATGGAGACATGGATGATATTTTATGCATTATATTTCAGCCATGTAGATATGTATTTCTCTAGTGTTTATGCTTCAATTCTTGTTGCCTATTCATATGGAGTTGACCCTTTTCCATTGATGTCTAAGGGGGGGAGAATTTGGAGAGAATTCAAATGGATGGAGTTCAGCCTCACATGTTGATGAGGTTGACATCAATGCCAAAGGGGGAGTTTGTTGGCATTCATGTCAACAAGGTGATGGTCATGATCATGTGTGATGGATGTTGACTTGGTGGTCCTATTGGTTGGCATGCTGTATTGATAGGGAGATGGTTGTGTTGGCATTGATGTCAACTCTTGGGGTCAAGCACTTATGTAAACCTCATGATGATGTATATTGATGGACCATGGTGAGTGTCGGTATGTATTGGCATTGATGTTGGTCTTATTGATGGCACACTCATGTGATGGCATTGATGGAGATTGATGATAGCATGATGGTATTGAAGGAGTTGTCATGTGTTGGCATGTGTATTGATGGACATGTCATGATGGTTTGTTGATGCTGCTACAGCTTGAGGAGGCTACTACAGGTGATGATTAGATCTACATATGTTACAGTTTGTTCATGACACACTAGTTGAGTTGTCAACTAGGTATTAATTAGGTATTCATGTATATGCTTATGAGGAGACTTGTTTTAGTGATGTGATGGCTTGATGATGGTGTGCTACAAAGGTTTCAAAGGTGCTTCAAATGCGTTTCAACTTGTTCAGAGTTTTGATGGAGAGTGGAGGACTTGTTGGCACACTTGCCAACTGTTAGGTCCCTATAATACTAGTGATTACCCCATTACTATTGTATTTATATCCCTTATTAATATTTTTGTGCCCCTATTGTCCCCATATTGTTATTACTATGCCCCATAGAATCCCTCTACTGTTATTTTTTTGCCTTTATATTATTATTGTTAGGTCGGTTGGGTTATATTGTGACTCCTTAGACTCTTATATATAGAAAGGAGGTTTTGTCATTTGAATCATCAAAGAATCATTCATTTGTGTAATGTAAAGGAGGTTGCCCCCTCAAAGAGGCTGAATTATAAGGCGTTGATCTATCTTTTCTATCTGTTTGTGAGCTAGTTTCATAACATTTGGTATCAGAGCTTTGGATTCTAGGGTTTCGCTGCTCCAAAGAGGTCATCGTGGAATTTTTGCTATAAGTTTTTTTATGCAATGTTTCAGAAGCAAAAAAAAATCCATTTGAGATGAAATCACGTTGAACCTTGGGTCCGAATTTTAGAGCTTTTCGCACTATATTTGTAGAGATATGATTTGAGGAAGTTGGTCTTTTTGCAGACTCCTGAATTACATTCCAAACAGGTGACCTGGGGAAAATCGTCATAACTTTCTCTCTGAACATTGGATTGAAGTTTCGTAAGAAGGTACATAAAGAGGACGGATTGTAGTTTCTTGTATATATTTTTCAGAGCCAAAGGTTGAAACAGGGACATGTGGAATGTCGTACAAGTTCACTCTATTGAACTAGTCTATAATCAGCTCACTGTGGGAGATTTGGCATAACTCTTCCTTGGAGAATCCAATTTGGATCAGACTGGTGGCATTGGAAAGAGGACACAGAGGGCTACTACAGGTCGTAATTTTAGAACTAGATGATCCTAAATTTCAGAGATACATCATAGGCAATATCGAGCTCCTACAAAGTGAAAAAAGGTGTGTAGATTTTTTTAACTTTTTTTGCTTAAGCTTGGTTTGAAAAATTATTTTTAAGGAATTCAAAGGGCATAGTAGAGCATTATTATCGGTAAATGATGCCCTAAGGAAAGAAAATGCAAACACCTAGTAAGCAACCTGAAAGCTCTAGCATGAATCATGAAGAAGAGGAAGAAATGTTACATGATATATCAAAATTACAAGACCAAATGCAACAAATGTCACTCTCACAAAAGCTAAAGAAAGGTGTAGAAGCTAAAATGGATGGCATGGAAACTAAGATGAATGGCATGGAAGCTAAGATGAATGGCATGGATGCTAAAATAGATGGCATGGATGATAAGATGGAAGAATTAAAGATAAATATGAATAAGTTGCTACAAGAAATGGTCACTAATGGTGAAAGGGTAGTAAAGGAAACTCATGATGAGAACAAAAAAAATGTTAATCATGATTCCATAGGCTCTAATGTTGGATCGAAGACCCACCATATTCCAAAAATCGATATGAGAAGTTTGATGGCAAGGATCCCGCAACATGGATATTACAGATGGAGCAATTTTTCGATCTCAATAATGTGCAAAAACACACAAAAAGTACGTATTGCAACTTTATATTTGGAACCAAATCAGTTTGTATGGTATCAATGGCTTTGCTCTCGTAAACAATTTATCACTTGGGCAATTTTTACGGAAGAATTGATAGCACATTATGAGGATACAAAAAGCAACACTTTTTTTAGCCAATTGATAAGTCTCAAACAAAAGGGTTCATAATGGAGCACATTGAGGAGTTCCAAAAATTGAACATAAGGGTAAAAGATATTCCAGAGGAGCATAGGATTGATGTGTTCATAGGGTCTTTAAAGGATAATATCCAACATAATGTTCGCCTTTGGGAACCTGATTCATTAGAGAAGGCATTCAGGTTAGCAAGAAAAATGGAAAGCAAAATTATGGCAACCAGGAAGCATACCACTCACAACTATAAAGATGGAAGTGTTGTTGCCCCTAGTCTTCCACAATCTATAAGGTTGAAACCACAACAATTGGAAGAAAAAAGAGCAAAAGGGCTTTGTTATAGTTGTGATAGCCAATACACTAAAGGTCATAAGTGTGATGAGAAGAAATTATTCTACATAGATTGTGAAGAGGAAGCAGAAAAGGAACAAGAAAGGTCAAAAGAAGAGGATATACTCCAGGAAAAAATCCTATATAAAGAAGAAATGAACCCAACCATATCTTGTACTGCATTGGCGGGAATTACCACTCCTCAAGCCATCAAGATAGAAGGACAAATCAAGAAGAAAAAGGTAATAGTGTTAATTGATTTAGGAAGTACCCACGATTTTATTCATTGTAAGGTAGCAAAAGAATTGAATTGCTTCCTATATCCAACACTAGAGTGTGAAGTGATGGTTGCAAATGGAGGAACAATAAACTTCTATGGAAAGTGCCATAATATCGAGCTATCCATGGGATAATATGTGTTGACTAGCCCAATGCTTTCCATTCCATGGGAGGTGCCGATGTTGTACTAGGAGTCCAATGGCTAGAATCCTTGGGTACAATAGCTTTTAATTTTAAAGAAATTTTCATGAAATTTTATGCGGAATGAAAGGAAGTTTAATTAAGGGGTATTGCAGGGAAACCAGGAAAGATACTCAGCTCTAATGTTATGACAAAGCTTCTAAAAAATGAACAAAGAGGTGTAATTTCATAATTATGTTCACTAGATGTTTCCACATCGAAATCATCTATTTCTCCAGATCTCCAAAATGTCTTGGACAATCATTCCAAGTTATTTGAGACTCCCAAAGGTCTCCAACCTATTCATGATCATGATCATGCTATTAATCTGATTCCAGGAAGTGCTCCTCCAAACATCAGGCCCTACAGATATCCCTATGCCCAAAAGAGTGAAATTGAACGTATGGATGCAGAAATGCTAGAGGTTGGTATAATTCAACCTAGTCAAAGTTCTTTCTCTACTCCAGTAGTATTGGTGCACAAGAAGGATGGATCGTGGCACATGTGTCCGGATTATAGCGAGCTCAACAAGCCCACTATTAAATATAAATTTCCCATTCCTATCATTGATGAATTACTGGATGAATTGCATGGGTCAATTTACTTCACCAAGTTGGATCTTCGTTCAGGATATCATCAAATCAGAATGAAGACTGAATGCATTCTGAAAATAGCATTTAGAACTCATGAGGGTCATTATGAGTTTTTGGTCATGCCTTTTGGCCTTACCAATGCACCTTCTACATTTCAAGGTTTGATGAATTCCATTTTCAAGCCCTTTGAAAATTTGTGTTAGTATTTTTTGATGATATACTAATGTATAGAAAGTCTTGGAAGGATCATGTTGAACATGTTGATAGGGTGCTACAACTATTAGAGGAGAAACAATTATATGCAAAAATATCCAAATGTTTCTTTGGAGTACAAGAGGTGGAATATCTGGGTCATAATATCTCATGATGGAGTTAATGTAGACCCTAGCAAAATTAAAGCCATTAAGGAATGGAAAATCCCCACATCCATAAAGCATCTGTGAGGATTTCTCGGGTTGACAGGTTATTATCACAAGTTTGTTAAGAATTATGGGAGAATAACAACACCTCTAATAACATTATTGAAGAAAGATGCATTTTCATGGACCCCGGAAGCAACAAAGGCCTTCGGACATCTTAAAGAGGCAATGCGCCAAGCACCGATCTTAGCTACACCGGACTTCACAAAAACCTTTACTGTGGAATGTGATGCTTCAGGAAATGGAATTGGTGTTGTTTTAATGCAAGATAAAAGACCCATTGCTTTTGAAAGTTGTCCAATCAAGGGAAAGTTTTTACAAAAAGCTATTTATGAGAAGGAAATGTTGGCAATACTACATGCACTTAAGAAATGGAAACCCTAGCTAATGGGAAGACACTTCAAGGTAAAAGTGGGTCATGATAGCCTTAAACACTTTTTAGAACATAGATTATCCTCTGAAGAGCAACAAAAGTGGGTCACAAAGATGTTGGGATATGACTTTGAAATCATCTACAAAAAATAGAGGCAAAATGTGATGGAAAATGCACTCTCAAGAAAGGATGAGGATGCGGAAGCATTGTTGTGTGCCATTTATATTATCCAACCAGATTCGATAAACGAAGAAATGGAGGAATGGAGAAATGATGAATAAGTGTGGGCACTTATTCAAAAGTTATAGGAAGTGTTGGAATTATGGTTCTAGTATGATTATATGTTTCAGATGTTGTACTTGATGGCAACACCCATGGCATGGCTCTCATCCTTGATAAAAATAAAGACGTACGTAGGAGAACAGTTCAGGAGGTGCGTATCCGCGGGTATACCGTGCAGGGACCGCGTCCAAATACGCGGGTTATTCATTCATGGGGTGCATACCCCAGTGCACACACTCTAAGGCAGTAAAGTGCCCACTCGTGGGGTTTCTCATGGTATTTAGCCGACGGTATTTTGTTATCATGGTTTTGGCCCGTGGTATTGTTTATTTTATTATTATTATTAAGCCCCATGATCCTTGATTTGAGGAAGAGCATGCCTATATAAAGCTAAGGAGATCATTTGGCTTCAGCATCTTTTGAGAATTGAATATCTTAAGATCTGATCTATTGGGTTCTCGGTTTAAAAAGCTTGATCTATAGAAGAAAAGTTGAAAGCGAATCTGTGTAGGGTGATTTTTCGAGCGCAAGATCAGATCTGAGCATCTGACTTTATTTCAGCCCTAGACAGAGGTATGCAGAAGCAGCGAAGGAAAAGTGCGTGGGTACGCAGGAGAAGACAAAGGTGCAGTGCGTGGGTATGCAGAGGCGACGAAGGTTCAGTGCGTGGGTACGCAGGGCAAAAGTGTTTCAGGTGCGTGCTTTCTGTAGCAGCACGCAGCGCGATTACTCTTTTGGGTGCGTACTTTCTGTGAAAGTACGCGGCACGATTATTCTTTTGAGTGCGTACCTCCTGGGAAGTACGCGGCGCAATAGTACATTTGGGTGCGTACAGTACGCTGATCAGTGAAAGGAGCAGTGCGTGGCCACGCAGCACAACGGAAGGAGCTCTGCGGGTATACGCAGTGAGACAGAGGGTGAAGTGCGTAGCAACGCAGGCCAGTAAAAAGAAAACTGCGTATCTGAGTTAAGATCTTCTGTTGGTTTAATTTTTCTGTTGATAAGATGTTCTGGGTTCTGTTCTGTTATTGTTGATCTGGTTACTGCAGCTGTCTGTATAAATTACATGTACTTGATGTATATGGATCCAGTTTGAAAATTTATGAAAAGTGGTCCTTGAAAAGAAATAGGGGGTTGTAGCTCCCTTCAAGGAAAGACTGGAAAACGAGAGAGAGTTGTAGCTCTCTGCAGGTTGCAGCCTGCGTACTGGTAAAGGACTGCACCAGTACAAGACCATTGTAAAAGGAGTTTCTAATTTGAAAAAAGATAGAGACATATTGCAGCAGGTGGTTTTCACCCACATTGGGTTTCCACCTTATATCTGGTGTTCTTTGATGTGACTGTCTGCTTTTATTATTCATGCTCATTATTTATGGTATTGGTATGCAAATATAATCCAAAGTATAAATAAGAAAGATTTGGTAAAAGAATAAGATAATACTGATTCACCCCCCCTCTCAGTATTATTGTCAACAGTTCCCTTGGTGCTGGCAATCCTAGTGAAATGTATTGTGGCTGCATCAGTGGAATCCTCTCCAGGGCGAAAGCAGTCAGAATGGAACTGTAACCAGAGTTCTTGGATCTTCCATTTTTCACCTTGGAAAGCTGTTTTTTTATAACCGCAAGTACTACCTCACACCAGTTGAATACCTTTGGTTCCAGGCATTCTAGGGCATACTGCATATAAGATCTGTTTGCCAAATGAAGAGCCACGTTACTAGCCAATATAACAAAGGTGAATAAAATAGTCCTCAAGGACCAATCAATGACATCTCGAATATTGACCTTGCCATCCCTGCTTGGCTGAGATCCATCTCTACAAAACTGGAAAATATAATCCCTCATAGATTCATCCCCATGGGCGGATCCTGATAGTGAGAGAAGGGCACCACACCTCGATAACCCAGTCAAAAAGTAGATATCCTTGACTGTCAAAGGAATGGATTTGCCTCTAATCTAGAACACCTGGTTGATCAGATCCCATGCATCGAGAAGATATTGCAAAAAATTGATTTGTTGCCTCATGCTGGATATGCGGAAGAATTTGAGCAAGCCACTGTTTTGCAATGCAGTAACTGTACCCGGATCATGTAAGGAAATTATGTCCTCTTCTTCATGCTCACGTTTTCACCATTTAACGACCATATTGATCCAATGAATCTCTAAAACACAAGAAAAAGATGAATTAGGATCCTGATTTGGGCAAAAAGGGAAAAAACTTCATGAAAAACACTGCACAAACTTTCCCTTCTGCGCCCATTGCACCTTGGCTGTGTACAGGGTGAGATGCATATTGACTGGCCAATGGCTTGCTCAGTATGCATCACACTTTTTGATGCAGAATGGGTACGATGGGGAGAGAACAAACTCTTCAAACCCCTGGGGCCTAGAAGAAAGGGAAAGCTTGCTCTAAATCAGAAAAGGATGGAATACAATTGAAGAGCTCAGGGTTAGCTCCTACTTGGTCTTGACGGCGTGGAGAATAGTCCATCGGATCTCTCGAAATCAACTGATGAAATTCAAGGGGGAAAACACCTCTAGAGCTCCAACAATCCCAAATTTGAATGAAATGGTAAAAATGAGAGGTAAAATTGCTTTTATGTTACTATTCACGTAATTCAACTAAAATGTTCATTTTTAACTCATTTTTCAAGCATGTATTTGTATTTCTAATCAATTTCATGGAGTAATTGAACAAGTTATATGACCATCAAAAGAATATAGCGTCAATGGTGAATTGAAAATCTCTGACTATTATCATGAGCAAAGTTTCGCATGGGGCAAACTCACTAAAAAATGAACCTACTAATAAGAGACATCTTTAAAGGCGACTGACATGAGCAATGTTTCTGTAGGGTTCAAGGTCGTTAAAAAATAAACTTTCCACTGAGCATAGTTTCTAAAGATTCAAGCTCATTAAAAAATGAATCCACCCTCGGTAAATAACCTTTGTGATTGCCTTGCTATCAGCCTTTTGAGCCTTGGTTGTGTTCTTATCGTCACCTCCATTCTTTTGGCCGATCATATGCTTCCACTTGATTTTTTACCCTTTTGAGGAACAACTGCATCAAGTGATTCTATTAGCCACCCTCTTTACACTGCCATGTTTGAGAAGTTCCAAACTTACTTGGAACTAGTTGTTACCCAAAAACATCATCATTCCTAAAAAATGAGTCTCTTTTAAGCTCTTTTTAGACTCATAAAATATGAAAAGATTGTCGAGCTACTGGCCTTTCCAACTAGTTAATGTAAGGGGAAGCACCATCCTTCCTCTACATTTTAATCTTTTTGGACCTAAGGGATCATTCCACAAAAAAGATCGAGTGCTTGTCTTATTCGGCTTGCTAAAGCAATCGAAAAGTCATCCCTTTCGTATTATTTTATAATTTTTCAGACTTAAGTGATTATGCCATGAAAAAGGACTGCTGGAGTTTCCTTTCCATGTCTTTTCAAACTCTCTAAGCATGAAAAGGACCGAGTTATCTTTTTCGTTAAACTCATTAAAACAATAGCGACAAACTTGTCCATCTGGACAAGAGCGAGTTTCACTATCACTAGGCTCGCTAAAACATAGCGACAGGTTTTCTCGAAAGGGAAAATAATATAACAAGCATATGTTATCCTCCTCAAGCTTGACAAAAACAAAGAGGTACTGGTCAGCAATGACTGGGGAAAAAGGGAAGAAAACTTGAAGAACTTCATTGGTAGCAAGTCGCTCTTGAACATGACACTTTCACTCCATCACCATGATTGAGTCGGGTTGGGTTATTTCGTTCACCGTCACATCACCATTGGTCCTCCGTACCATCCATTTTTAGGGTTAATGAAACCAATGGATCTTAGTGTCTCCAATATGTTCAAGAGAAGTCATTCAGAGAATTCGTCACCTAGCTAACGCCTCATCCACTACAATACCTTCACTCTCCATTTTTCATGACTGCCATCCCTGAATCTTGTATCATCAGTTCGTTTTCACCTCCATAAATCATTTTCTTTGTTTCGTGTCGTAGATGTGGGATTCATTAAGGCCCTCCTATGATGGGTCACTTCTTTTCGACATTAGCTCATTATCCAAGAAGTTGACGTAGGAACAACCCTTTCAGAACTTTGAAGCTTGCACGCCTCAATGGCAAGTTTCTCACTTCCAGCAACAGGTTTACATCAATGGTCTTCGACCGAAAGATTTTGCGTGGTGTTCAACATTGACTCATATATTCACACCACGTAAATTGTAGTATAGTACCTTGAGGATCATTATCATTACCAGTGATTCCACTCGCGCCTATTAATAGCTTACTTCATTCACTGGTAATCAGGCGATGTCTTTCCACGTTCGAATCTAGTTTCATCCATCCAGGCTACTATATATTCAGGAAAATAAAGACATCAAATGTACAACATAGCTGCACAGACAATCATCCAAGCTAAGGGATGATGGCTCTACAAGAATCACCAGTATGCAAATACGGATGATTGTCTATCCTATGTACATGAAAATTAATTTATAAATCTGAGCATGGGAATTCCCACCTCAGCTAGATCATGAAAATAATATGAAGATAATGTATTGTATTGTATTTTATATAGGCCACCTTTTAGTTCGAAGACCTTAGATCCTCATGATAAAGAATTTCACCCGACATCAGAAGATTTATGACCTCATGCTTTAGGGGGCAACTTTTATAGACATATTTTGGCATCGCAACCCCAAACACATATGTTGATAAACCAAGGGCTATTAAACCCCTGAAAGTGTTGTTTCACACCCTAAAGGATCATGGTCAACTGATTATATAATTTCCCAAAAGTTCCACCTGAAAAACTACTCAGAACTGGCCAAAACTGAACATATAGACTGCTCCATGCTTAGGGTGTGATGCATATTGGCTGCTACACAAGCCAGGTGCGATGCATACTGAAAGAGCCTTCTGTGGGGTGCAATGGGCGAGAGTAGACAAATGACAGAGACAGTTTGATGAGTCAACCTCTCTGAATTTGCCTAGGGATGAGTAAGAGATCGTGAAATCTACAAGTGGAACCAAGAACTATCAGTGAAATGACACTAATCAAAAACCCAGAAGCTAACTCACCCCTCTGCAAATATCTATAAATGGATCCCTCATCTAAGAGGTCTAGAGGCTGGAATTTTGTAATTTGTAAGGAAGTGTTGTTGGTTTCTCTTTGAGACATTGTATTGTTGGGTGATATTTCTTTTCATGAGGTGAAGAGGGCTTTCATGCTAGGAGGATGATGCTAGATCAGGCAACTGGGTTTAATCCTTTCTTCTACTATCAATAAAGTTATTTGAGTTTTCCTCCATATACTTGTGTCTTTGTGAATCTTGTTATTTGTGAATGCAATTGTATGGTTAATGTATTTCTGATTCTCCATTGTTTATGGTATTATAGATCTCTATGCTTTGATGGTGTTTTGTTGCTTTGCCTCTACAAGTATTCTCTAAAGCGGGACAAGTAGGAAAGAAGTGGCAAGCTCTAGCAAGGGAGAGAGGAAACAAACAAGGATCCAAGGGAAAGATTCAGGTTGGTGCTCTCTACTTCTCTCTTATCTATCATACATAAAGGAAATCACAAGTTACTTTGATTGTTTGTTTCTAAGATAGCTACCTGTCTTAGTGGGACTAGCAGATCGAAAAGACACTAGTTTTCCTAGAAACAAAGTCGCCATTTTGTTTCTAGGAAAACTAGTGTCTTTTCGATCTGCTAGTCCCACTAAGACGAGTAGCTATCTTAGAAACAAACAATAAAAGTAAATTGTGATTTACTTTATGTATGATAGATAAGAGAGAAGCAAAGAGCATCAACCTAAATGTTTTTCTTGGCTCCTTGCTTGTTTCCTCTCTCCCTTGATAGAACTTGCCACTCCTTTCCTACTTGTCCCACTTGGGAGAATAACTGTAGAGGCAAAGAAACAAAACACCATCAAAGCATAGAGATCTATAATACCATAAACAATGCAGAATCAGAAATACATTAACCATACAATTGCATTCACAACTAGCAAGATTCACAAATACACAAGTATATGGAGGAAAATTCAAATAACTTTATTGATAGTAGAAGAGAGGATTACTGTTAGGTAAACTTGACTCGGGATAGAGTCAAAGGTGACCAGGTTAAACAGTGATGGTTTTGGGGCACATGGTATTGTGCACCCATAGTATTTTTCCCGTGGTATTATATGTAATGGAGCTTATAAAAGGATAGAAGGACTTTATTGTAAAGAAAGGCCTGGAGGTGAGTGATGAAGGCTCACTTGGTCAGATAGGCCAGGGTTTTAGCAAATGCTAATGAGATATTATTAGGTTGGGTTTTTCCTCGGATTTGGGGTTTTCCGGGATAAACATGTGTGTTTATGTGTTTATGGTTGTTGCTGGTTATTTCTATATTTGTTCTTCTCAGTAATTCTCCATAATTAATTTGTGTTCTCGAGTAAATTAATTAACAATTGGTATCAAAGCCATGGTTAAGGGTTTGGAATTCGGATGTACACCTATGCAGCAAAGGATTTATTTTTGGCTTCAAAACCTCATCTAAATGTAGCCAGAACAAGGTTCTAGAAACACTTAGATAGGCCACTATGCCAACGCTGAATGTGTGAGATGTTGTAGTCGTTGCGGCTAGTTAAAATCGGGTTGAGAGTTGTATATTGTAATCTATGGATCGACCGAGGGAAAATAAGATGTTGGGTACCTGTGTGCGTTGAGTGCACATATTGTGTGATCGGTGCAAAAGAAAGTGTTCCAGAGAAATGACGTGATTGCTATCATGACTGTGGAAAAACCAGATCCCCGTAGGAGCTAAATTATCGAGTGGGATTGACTTCTGAAGACCGACTCAATTCACTGTGATTTATTTGGAAAATGGTACACATTTTATCAAGGGGGAAGTTGACGCATAATCTGGTGTTGCTGGTTCATGGGCGCCAAAAGGGAAACATATTTGCTTGAAATATATTTTTGTTGTTATGGTATTTAATTTATTTCCCAAAGAGATCAAGTTTGATTGCATTCGCCAGTGATTTTTCCTTGTCAGGGATCAAGATAATTATTGGAGTTTGTTATGATCTGATTTATCAAAGGCGAGATCTGCAAGCCTATGGAAGCATCGAGTTAATGACAAGTGAAGAACGTCGTAATTACTGTTCCTGCCTATTTCAATAACTTGTAGAGGCAGGCTACCAAGGATGCTGGGTTTCGACCTTCCGATGCCGAGGCGAAGCAAAAGGCCGAGGCGATGAAGGAAAAAAATGTATACAGGCCTAGAATTGATGTTACCAATGCTGAGCTTGTTCCTCAGCTAAATTGGAGAGAGGCGGTGATGCCCTGATGAAAGATGCTTCCATCAAGTGGTTTGATAGAAGTTTTTGAGCAAATGAAATTGAGAGAGGATGGGTTAGAATAACAAAAAAAAAAAATTCATGAAGTCAAAATTATTGCATGTAAATGGGCATACTATTGTAAGACCTGGTAAGGCATGTGTACCCCTGGGTAATCACCGGTAAAGTTTGGGCTAGAAGTAGGTGATAGGGGGATGTCAAGTTAATAATACCCCAGGTAAAAACTTTGAAGGGGGGGGGTTAAGGGCTAGAGTGAGAGGGGTTGTCTCACTTAGTAAGGTTTTCCTGGAGTTAGTTGAGGAACCCCAAGTCAAGTTTAAGGGGGGGAATTGTTAGGTAAACTTGACTCGGGATTAGTCAAAGTTGACCAGGTTAAATAGTGATGGTTTTGGCGCACATGTTATTGTGCACCCATAGTATTTTGCCCATGGTATTATATGTAATGGAGCTTATAAAAGGCTGGAAGGACTTCATTGTAAAGCAAGGCATGGAGGTGAGCGGTGAAGGCTCATTTGGTTAGATTGGCCAGGGTTTTGGCCAATATTAATGAGATATTATTAGGTTGGGTTTTTCCCGGATAAACATGTGTGTTTATGTGTTTATGGTTGTTGCTGGTTATTTTTATATTTGTTCCTCTTAGTAATTCTTCGTAACTAATTTGTGTTCTCGAGTAAATTACTTAACAATTTACAACCCAGCTGTTTGATCCAACATCATCCTCCTAGCATGAAAGCCCTCTTCACCTCATGAAAAGCAAGATCACCCAACAATACAATGTCTAAAAGAGAAACCAACAACACTTCCTTACAAATTACAAAATTCCAACCTCTAGATCTCTCAGATGAGGGATCCATTTATAGATATTTGTAGAGGGGTGAGTTAGCTTCTGGGTTTTTAATTAGTGTCATTTCACTAATAGTTCTTGGTTCTGCTTGGAGATTTCATGATCTCTTACTCATCCCTGGGCAAATTCAGAGAGGCAAGTGTCATATGAGAAGTTTCTAGAAGATTCTCTAGGTTTCCACTTAGCAAACTATCTCTTCCATTTGTCTACTCTTGCCCATCGCACCCCGCAGAAGGCCCTTTCAGTATGCATCGCACTTGGCTAGTGTAGCAGCCAGTATGCATCGCACCCTAAGCATGGAGCAGTCTGTATGGTTCAGTTTTGGCCAGTTCTGAGTAGTTTTTGAGGTGGAACTCCTGGGAAATGATGTAATCAGTTGACCATGATCCTTTAGGGTGTGAAACAACACTTTTAGGGGTTTAAGTGCCCTTGGTTTATTGACATATGTGATTGGGGTTGCAGTGCCCAAATATGTCTATAACAGTTGCCCCCTAAAGCATGAGGTCGTAAATATTCTGATGTTGAGTGAAATGCTTTATCAGGAGGATCCAAGGTCTTCAAACTGAAAGGTGACCTGTATAAAATACAATACAATACATTATCATTATTTTCATGATCTAGCTGAGGCAGGCATTCCCATGCTTAGCTTTATAAATTCATTTTCATGTACATAGGATAGACAACCATTCGCTGTTGCAGACTGGTGATTTTTGTAGAGCCATCATCCCTTAGCTTGGATGATCATCTGTGCAGCTATGGTGTACATTTGATGTCTTTATTCTTCTTAATATATCACAGCCCGGATGGATGAAACTAGATCTGGGGTCTTCAAACTCATTCAATCTTCGCTCGATGTACAAGTCGATCCATGTGAAAAGATGTTCTGAAGTCAAACATGGAAAGACATTGTCTGATTACCAGCCAATGATGTAAGCTATTAACAGGCACGAGAGGAATCACCGATAATGATAATGACCCTTAAGGTATTGTAGTACAAGTCATGTGGTGTGAATATATGAGTCAATGTCAAACACCATGCAAAATCTTTTGGTCGAAGGTCATTGGTGTAAAGCTATCGCCGGAAGTGAGAAACTTGCCATTGAGGTATGCAAGCTTCAAAGTACTGAAAGGGTTGTTCCTAAGTAAACTTCTTGGATAATGAGCTGATGTCGACAAGAAGTGACCTGTCATAAGAGGGCCTTAATGAATCCCACATCTACGACACGAAACAAAGCAAATGATTTTTTGGAGGTGAAAACGATCTGATTATATAAGGTTCAAGAATGGTTGTCATGAAAAATGGAGAGTGAAGGTATTGCAGTGGATGAGGTGTTGATATACTAATCATAAGCAGCAAAACTATTGAATAGAGCTGAAAATAAAGAAGAAAAAACCAAATTCCAGAGAAGGAAACAATATCATTCAGTCATCACACCTGTCCTTAAGGGAAATAGGGATGCAACTCACTTGCAACACATGGGAGGTGCAATGCATCCAAGCTACTAGTTACAAACAATACGATGGACCAGGGAACGAAACTGAGCTTGGTTTTTGCTCAAAATTTGCAGCTAAGCTCAGTGATTTAGGCTGAGCTATGATGGATAGTAACAACAAAGTACAAGGGTATGATCTTATAAGGTTATTGTGCTACCACAAGGGCACTTAGGATGTTTGCAAGTCAGATGTTCAGTTCATAAACCAACCCAGAGATTGATTGAAGCAGCGTTGATCTACTTTGCACTTGCATAGCAAGAGCAGTTCGAAGGGTAGCTGGCTTAACTTCAGGCTCTGTCTGTAGTTTATAAAGCAAACAACAATAACAAACAAAAAAACTAATCGCTCCCCAGTGGAGTCGCCATTTTTTTTCCGGGAAAAATAGTGTCTTTTTGATCTTGCTTGTCCCACTAAGATGAGTAGCTATCTTAGAAACAAACAATCAAAGTAACTTGTGATTTCCTTTATGTATGATAGATAAGAGGGAAGCAGAGAGCACCAACTTGAATCTTTCGCTTGGCTCCTTGCTTGTTTCCTCTCTCCATTTATAGAGCTTGCCACTCATTTCCTACTTGTCCCACTTTAGAGAATCCCTGTAGAGGCAAAGAAACAAAACATCATCAAAGAATAGAGATCTATAATACCATAAACAATGTAGAATTAGAAATACGTTAACCATATAATTGCATTCACAAATAGAAAGATTCACAAATACACAAGTATATGGAGGAAAACTCAAATAACTTTATTGATAATAGAAGAGAGGATTACAACCCAGCTATCTGATCCAACATCATCCTCCTAGCATGAAAGCCCTCTTCACCTCATTAAAGGCAAGATCACCTAAAAATACAATGTCTCAAAGAGAAACCAACAACACTTCCTTACAAATTACAAAATTCCTGCCTCTAGATCTCTTAGATGAGGGATCCATTTATAGATATTTGTAGAGGGGTGAGTAAGCTTCTGGGTTTTTGATTAGTGTCATTTCACTGATAGTTCTTGGTTCCACTTGGAGATTTCATGATCTCTTACTCATCCCTGGGCGAATTCAGAGAGGGAAGTGTCATATGAGAAGTTTTTAGAAGATTCTCAGGGTTTCCACTTAGCAAACTATCTCTGCCATTTGTCTACTCTCACCCATCACACCCCACAAAAGGCTCTTTCAGTATGCATCGCACCTGGCTAGTGTAGTAGCTAGTATGCATCGCACCCTAAGCATGGAGCAGTCTGTATGGTTTATTTTTGGCCACTTCTGAGTAGCTTTTCAGGTGGAACTTCTGGGAAATGATGTAATTAGTTGACCATAATCCTTTAGGTGTGAAACAACACTTTTAGGGGTTGAAGATCCTTGGTTTATAGCAACAATGGCCCTCCACAACTGTATCAAATTAATTGCCCTCATCCCCGTCCAAGTCCCATGCCTCTGCGGCCCCGTCCACATCCATGGTACCTTCCCCGCGCAAATGGTGTGGTGGGATCCTGCTCACGTGCCTCTATTTGCATCCTATAAGTAGGTGTTCGATCCATCAACATTTGGTAACTGCGGAAATTTCTTTCCTCGTGGCCCACTATTCAGAAAAAGTTACAAAATAATTGTTGAGGAGGGGGTTGTCTTAAGCTTGGAAATAGGTGACCATTGTCCATGGCATGCTTTCCTCTCACCTCACAGATTGCACACCAGAGTGCGGGTGCCATACTTGGCCAGCTTGTACCTCTGGTCACAATGTTATTGGCCCCCCTCCTACCACATAGTTCGCAAAGATCAGACAGTGGTCCTTATCGTGGCCCGGTCCCTAACATTTGATACACCATACGTTTTCCTGTACCTCTGTCGTAGGTGCTTGTCCTTATTTCAAGCTTCGCATCTCTACATGTAAGTTTTGTATTTGCGCTTGGATTTTCTATACTCCCAACCCTAGGTCTTGTATTGGGGTTTTGTGCAGCCGCATTGCTGCTTCCAGTGCTTCAGCTTGGGTTGAGATATTTTGTTGTGACAGAGTTGATCTCAAATATGGCATTAACAATGTGACAAACCAAGCGTGGTGTTGCACATCTGTTGGTGTCATATTGGCCTCGCAAATGGTGCTTTTCAACCTCTAATCTAAATCCCATGGGGTTTCCCCAAGAAACATCATGATCTCTTTTAACCCAATAATTAACTATGCTTCCCACTTGGGTCTCCCAAATTCCTTATTTAGTGCCTCTTAGATTGTTGGTATTCCTTCATTTGGATGATGACTTGAATATTTCATGTACCAGGTCAATGTGCAGTCCTGTAGTGCGCTAACTAAGGTAACCTTATTGATGTTATCATTTGTGATGCCCTGAGCTTCCCATACAAACCTTATCACAAACTAGAACCAGCCTAGTTACTCATTTCCTATCCCTTTAAATGTCAGCAGCTGGACTACACTCACCATCCCAACTTTTCGTGGTGGCGGGGTTGGGGTTGGTGGCGTTGGGGTGGACAGATTTGATGTAGGTGAAGCAGCTAGTGGCATGGACGGAGGTGGTATCAATCGGAAGCACTCCTTGATCAACTGGACCGCACTTCTTGGTGAGAACCTCACAAGCTCCTCCTCGCTTTCCCGCTAAATAGAGGCCAAAGGACTTTTTTATACCCCTCCTGTTCCATGGTAACCTCTTCTACTCCGCATTACTCCAGACATCAATAAACGTACATGATCTATTTTTCACCCAACAACATCTTAATCCAAGTATTAAATGATTTAATATACCTACCTCGAGGTCCTTGAAGAAACTACCTTTCTGCCTCGCTATAGCTCACAATTGTATCTATCGCGAACTCAGTGATAAATCCTCCTATTACTCGATCTAGCCAATGATCTACTGCACACACGAATTTATCTTTGGTGGCTTCTAGCCTGTGCACCAATTCTGGGGTCCACAAAATAGGTTGGTCCAATCTGCACCTTCCCACATTGTTAGCTAACGTCGCGATCCACTCGCACAGCTCTACCGGAAATGTCGTGAAGAAGACTTTGTGAATATCTGTATATATATAGCAGTCCAACCATATTCCTTCGATATCCGTGAATTTCTGTTTTCTTGAACTGTGAACTTGTGGAGTTTCAGATCCCACCAATCTTCAATCTCTTTCTTTGTAGGGTTCCAGTGTTCCAACATCAGACACCCCTTAGGCAGATCCCAGTCCTAGCAATGGAACCATTTGTTGGCTTATATGGGCCTGACCCAGGTTCAAAATAATTATTTAGCCAAACAAATCCCACAGTTATTGGCCCTTTTGACAATAGTCCACGGGGCGCGAACTGAGGTCTCACTCGAGGTAGCAGGGGGGGTGCTAGAACCAGGTTTCCACACTGTTGGGATGTCTAGATGTGGTCAGGAGGTTTCACGCATTGTTCCACAACATCGCATTGCCCTGTTTTGCGCAGATCCAAACCCAAAATAATCTTTATTAGTTATTAGCGTGCTGTTTACAGATCTAATCTCTTTGATGAAGTATTTCTTAGAAGGGTCTTTAAGCAAACATTTATCAGATTTATCTAGTTCGTGCACTTAGATTAAACGCAGATTCACATGTTTTCAAAATGTAAGCATATGCGCAATAACCATACAAAAAGCTAGATACGTGATACTTTAGATTTAACACAGAATTACCAAAGAAACTTATGTTTATTTATTTTCTTCACCAATACATCCAGATCTGCCCTGCGTACTCAACTGCAGGGGTTCGCGCACACAGCTACGGACTCTTCTAGGCCTTTGTGCACATAGCTACAGAGCCTCTATCCACTACCCAAAACCTCGACTCGGACTTACAGACACTTTCAAAGAGCTTCCCTAAAAAATCCATTACATTTCAGATCCAAAAACATACAACAAAACTTAGCTTCCTCTACCCATAGAGCCCTGCTCTATTCATACCTTTCCATGGACCGCAATCCATGGGCGGGCCGACTCCACTTACCTTTCTTTACATTATTTTTGGTAGACTACCCTTTGACTTTACCTTATTACAAATCATGCTCCACACTTCTTGCAGAGTCTTTACCCTCGCTTTACCCAAAATTGCGGGCTTCATACCCCATGACCATTGCCCGGGGCTTCCGCTATCCAACACCTGCCCTACCTTGCTATGGATGACACTATTGAAGAGGTCATCAAGCATTAGCCAACCGAGTGGCATTCCACATCCGATTTGGCTGCCAAGACTAAAAATTTTGCGGAGAAGAAGAAAAAGGAAGCGGCCAAACAAAAGGTTCAACACTTGTCTGAGAAGAGGAAGAAAGAGGTTGAGGAGAAGGCCCGGGTAGAAGCGGAGCATGCCGCAAAGATATAGGAAAAGCAAGAAGAGTGTGGCTTTGAAAGAAGTCAAAAGTCTCCTTCACCCCAAATGGAGGAGGAAGAATAGTCAGAGCAGAGAGGTGGTGATCAGCAGGAGAGCACTCCCTTCTGAGTAAAGAGGTACATGGAGAAGGAAAAGGAAGGATCGCAAAAGAAGACAAAATCCACCAAGTCATTGCTAGGTCTGATTACTTTGACGAATGGTCACCTGGATAAAATTAGTGACAAGGTGCAGGATACAATAGAAGAACTATTGTAGCAGTTGGGGCAGTAGCGAAAGCAAGCACTAAGCACCATCTAGAAGGATCTACATGAGCCGGAGATCCAGACAACTATAATACAGGAAAGTGCAGGACAGAGCAGTGTTGCATCAACAAGTTTGGCACTGGGAACCACACAAGCCATAGATGTGGTTCGGTCATTGTATCTCTGGGAAATCACACTCCCTGATGGAGCTTTGAGCATAGAGTCAACCACTAACAAGGATATTGTCAGCTCTTTGAAGAATATTGGCCTCAACCTGGCACCACTCCCCAGCGAGTTTCTTCACACACTACAAGCAGGTGTGATGGCATAAGTTAAGGCCCGAGAATAGCGCGCGATGAGTCTCATCAGCGAGTACAAAGTCAACAATGAACAAATGTTCATAGAGAAATCAACAACGTTGGAGGCATAGAAGAAAGTTTAGGTGTAGAACGAACAACTTGTAGTTGTGGTGGTCGAGGCATGCATAGCATTACTTGCACTACATATCCCAAAGGAAGCGCCGTTGGAGGCAAATATAAGGAAGTTGGCTACAGGTGTCCATGATGCCAAGATAGAATTTTCCAAGGTTCATTTTGAAATGAACTTGAAAATCATCGAGTTAGAGTTGAATTCACAACCTTCAACTGTGCCAAAGGTCATAGAACAACGCGAAGCCACTGTGAAGGATGGAGTCGCAATAGTGGATGTCGCGGTGGTGGATTGCACTGCGCTCTTTGAGTAATCCATGGAGGGAGTCGTGGCTCTTTAGGAAGATCCTAACCTATAAAGGTTAAACGCAAAATCCCACCAATTGTAGTAGTAGTATGATGAAGTAAGGGTGATGGCACGCACTGTCGCTATAGCATAGCGATTGGCCAAGCTACATGAGGCAAAACAGTTGCTTGAATAGGTGGAAGCAACTTAGATGAAAGATTTGGTCCTCAAGGTTAGATTGGGCCCTTAGTTGGATGAGGTCTACGTTATCTTCACTAAAATTGAGGAAAAGTTGGCAAGCCTACAATGTACGCAGCAGAAAATCAAGGAAAACAATGTAGGACCAGCAATAGAGTAGCTGGTGGAGCATATCAAATAGGTAACCACATAGAGTGCGACTGAGGTAGCAGTGGCACAAGTAGAGTTGGAAGGTCTGTGAAATAATATCTTTGTGCCAGAGAAGTGACTCGAGGGTGAATCGCGATCTTTGTGTTGGAGGCCTATTAGGGCAGGGTCCCCTAGGGTCAATTCTGGGGAAAAATCCCAAGTTTTTTTTGTATAAAATGTAAAGATTCCACAACTTGTGGTCATGGAGTGCGTAGATAGTAAAGTTTCATAAAGGGTTTTACCCTTCTTTTATGTAAGTTGAGTCAGCTTTTGAAGATCTACCCATGGTCTACTGACCATGGGATTGTATAAATAGGTGTATCTTAGGATGTCTAAGGCAGTAGTAGAGGTAAGTGATGATGAAGATGAATGTAATGGATCGTTAGAAGGAAGAGCGAAGAATTCTTAGAGTAGAAGAGAAGTTCTGCAATTGTATGCGCAGAGGCCTAGAGTAGAGTATGCAGTTGAGTGCCTGGACCCCTGCAGCTGAGTGCACAAGGAAGTCTTGAGTCTGTAAGAAAAATTGAAGTATTAATAAAGAGATTATTCCCAAAAATCCTGTGTTTTGTCTATCTATTTTTGTTATGAATGAATGAGCTTTTATGTTGTGATGAATGATGGTTTTATGAAATAATATTGTATTGGTACGCAACTTTACATGATTTATATTGTTATATGAACACAAGTAATAATAACTATTTATGTGAAGAATATCTTGTTGCATGCTAAAGTTATCGAACACTTAAGCCAATCTAGCTAAATATGGAATTAGGAGTAATCACAGAGGCATTTAGGTGGTTGATTCACCTGTTTAGGGTTCGCAAAAGATAGTAGTAGACCTTCGCAAAGGTCTAAAGGTTGGTTAAGGGAATTTATATCGATAAGCCTTAAAGGCTTATCGATCCACGCAAAGGTAGGTTTAGGGAATAAAACAAAATTACACTAATGTTTGGGTGTGGAAACTTGGTTCCAACTTCCCCCCATACTGCTTTGGGTGAGACTTCAGTTTGCGCTTTGTGGGTTGATGCCGAAACAGCTAGCAGTGTAGGGATTTGTTTAGCAAAATTAACTTTGAACCTGGGTTAGGACCCACTAACCCAAGATTAATGCTTATTTTCTTACATGCTTATATGATATAATCTTGATATCATGAACATGCTTTCAATTATTTTTGGTGTATATGCTTTTCCTTGAATGAATTGCAGGTCTTAAAGTGCAAGGAAGAAGCAGAGGGTTTAAGCCCTAAGGGAATGACCTCAAAAGTAGGACCTATGAGTAAAACCTTTTGTACCAAGTTTAATTGTTTAAGTATTAGGACTCCTTGTTTGTGTGTCTCTTTATGTTGTATGCCCTCTGCTTTGTTGGGGTTCCCAACCCAAGACCCTAGGGTGATTCTACCGGAGCCAGAATTGGCGACTCTTCTGGGGAAAGCATTCTTGTTTTTCCTAGAGTGGGTTGTTTCTTCTTGATCAAGGCCTGCTTGATTGATGTCTTGATTTTACATTGTCTGTGACCTATTTTCTTCCTGGGCATCAAGTCTGATATTTTGGATCAGGCTTGGATTTTTTTTTCTTTATTGAGCTTTATATACGTTCTTTTCAAAGGATACAATAGTGTATACACGCTAGTTTTTGCAAATAAAATTAGGTACACACAAGTTTTCTTTGTTTCCATCGTGTATACACACTTCTTTGTCTTTGCACAGTTGCATATACCTTATTTTGAATAAGATTTTCAAAATATTGGACTCAGTTAAGATTGTTGCATGGTGGTTTTTGCTTTTTTGTAGTCATTGACTGTCCGGAAAGCTCTGCTTTCATGCAAGTTTTTAGTTTCTAATCTCCTTCTTGTTGAAAAACTTAGTCAACCTAGGGTTTTCTTTTTGAGTAAAGCTTTAGTTTGGGCTTTGGGTTCAAGGCTTCTTGTAGAAGTTCTTGGTTGTTCTGACTTTGCGGAACAATATATTGTTTGCAGTTTTGTTTATAACCCAAATTTTGGATTTCTTTTCTTTTCTTTCCTTTTTTGGTTAACCTATTTTGTTTTTCATGGTTTTTGAGTGCCTCTTTGGTGATCTTGAAAGTCTTTCTTGATGTTATTTTTGTTTTTTTAAGTCCTTTATAGTTTTGTTCAGATCAATCTATGCTAGTCTATAGTCCTTTGTTGTTTCAAGTTTTATTATATTAAGGATGTGCATAACTTGCAAATTTTGGGACTCTTTATGCTTTTCTTTGGTCTTGGAATTTTAGTAGTCTTTGTGTTCCCAAAAACGTCTTTGATTTATTTAAAAAAGAAAAAGACAAAAAAATATTTCTTTCCTTTCTTTTAATTTTCCGTTTTTGGTTTCTTCATTATTTTTTAGCAATTGTGAACTTTTTTCAATTGGTTTTTCTTGGTTTTGAGGGAAGTTTGTCATTGAATTTGTGTCCTCCGTGTAGACAAGTTGGCCTATTGATCTTGTGAAAGAACAAATTTGCTTATTTTATGAGCATCCATAGAATCTTGCAACATCATTATAATTTAGATTAAGTTAGTTTGCACTGTAAGCATTTTAGTCTTTTTGTTAGGTTTTGAGTGTGTGTTGCATGTTTCTGAGAAAAAAAAAAAAAACTTTTCTTTTACAATTTTATTCGTAGAACCTTATAGAAATATCTTTTCATCGAAGAAAAATAGGCGCATTTTCATATAACTAAGTTTCTATTGATTTATTTTGTGTCAAAACACCACAAGTTGCACTTTCATTTTAACCGTGACCTAAAGAACAACCTTTTAGAATCAAGCAGTTAGTTAAGAAGAACTAGAATTTTTTGTATTTGTCATTTATTACATCAACAAGTCTAGCTCTTTAGGGCTTTGGAATAGGTGAGTGGAGGGTTAAATATCCGAGGCCATTCAAACTATTAAACATAGATGTTGAATAATGAACGAAATCCATTGTCATTAGAAAGACTCAGAAAGATCCTTTCTACTGGGAGTCAAGCACAAGGGAGAGTGAAGACAAAGAAAGAGAGATACCTTTGGTATCAAAATGATGTAGGGTTACCCTCGCTTACACCCACAATATGCATATACAATGCATAAGCACATTAGTTCCAAGAAATTAACTCTCTAAGGAGTCAAAATATTCAACCATCAATGGTTAAGGCCCCCTTATTAACTCAATGGAACCATTCACTACAATAGCCTAGTCTTTCATTTCTTTCTATTGGAACTCTATCCACCCTTATAAACCTTAGCTTAAACCCATAAGCCACACATTAGGCCTTCATAACATTGTTGCCGCATATATATAACAAACCCCTCTTTAAACTTTGGTTAATGCAGACTTAACCCATAAAATCCCTTATCGGTGGTTTATTTCTATTATAAATAGAAATACACATGAACATGCATAACTTACCTTTCTGCCTTTTTTAAAGACTTTCACAGTTTCCAAGGTTTCCCCTTTATCCCTGATTGCAATTGGGGTTCTCCGCAATCACATTAACACACACCTCCTCCACATCTGATATGCAATTAAACTTCCTTTCAGATTTCAAACTATATAAAACTGCGCTAATAACCATATCGGGTCCGCACTCATCCATCGCCCTTCCATTGTGCTCTCCATTAAAACTCTGATCAAAGATCAAATTATGAGCGTCGATCTAGACTTGATTCGATGGTTGGAATTTCAACCGATCAACAAAATAGAACGGCTACCCTTCACCATCGATCTTCCTCCATCATATCTGACGATTAATATTGGTTTCGAGTAGACAATGAGCATTGGGATTAACCACTCGATAAAGTGGTTTACCCTCACATCTTTTATGCTATGTGTCGAATGGTGGGTGGAATCGGGTGCTCACCCTTCCATACCACTTACCATTTAGACATCGCTCGAAATACCACTTCCGTATATAAATCTGCCTTTTCGCCGACTATCTTCCACACTTTTTCACCGTGTGATGATCGTTGATCTATGAGATCGATGGTTCTCGTTCTTTGTCTCCTACACCATTGATCTTCGAGATCCAACGGTTCCTATGTATAGACGACTCGCCTCTTCGTTCGTCCCTTTTCCTTGACTTTAATTCTTTCCTTAGTGTTTTTACTGTGGGTTCGGGTTTTCTTCAGGGTTTTTACCTTCCTCTTTCGCTACTCAACTTCCTCTCAGCTTAACTCCTCTGTGAATTCTCACTTCGATACCTCCCCAAAGATCCACTCTCATTCTCCAAGTGGATTCAAAGATCCATTATGATTCCTCTGAATCATTCTCCCCTCTACGTCATTCTACAAAACTCTGCCTGCAACCTTTGTTACAGAATACACAATTTTCACGTAATTCAATCATTTAATATCCATTCACACATCTATGCAGTTTTAGAATAAACCTTTATATAAATGGATATAAACAACTGATTACATATCGAGACCCTCTGTCTCATAGGCTTGATCTTCAATATCAGTGGCCTCCTCCCCTTTACTCTGCCCGTAGGCTTAAATTTATACCAGAAAGGTTCTATTGAACTAATTCTAGTTCAAATCATAGATCTATTGAACTGACTCCTAGATGTCCTCTATGTCCACTTCTAACTTCAATTAATTCCTAAGAACTCTCTCTAGTTCCTCAAATCATGAAACTACCTTTAGAGTTATAATTGGCTTCTAACTCTCTTGTCATTATTAACCACTCATGTTCTCCTTTATTCGAGAGCATTTACAAACATCCTCAAACATCTAATTAATTCCTATTATAATCACTTAAATGCCTAAAGATTACATTAATTTGAGACCCCCTTATGTCTACTAATTTAAAATGATTTCCCTTGGGTTGAATGCTCCTGCATCAGACTCCCAAAGTAGAAAATATTCATGATCTCCTGATCATGTGTCTTCTAATCTTTGTCTTCCTGGATCGCATACTTTATTTTGTAACTACCCAAATGTCTTGTTCCTTTGTTGTTGCTACACTTCTACTGTCTTTTGCTCCATCTTCTTCTCCTTGTCAACCAGGTTCATACTCTGATTGATCAGCCTTCCTGTTGTCATAAACTTTCTCGCTATGGCATGTTTCATCATCAACTGCCACAAATCTTCAATTTCTTTTTCTAGCACATCTTTGGACTGGTCCATACTCTGGCTCTTACTTTTTCCTCTTTCTCTTCATTTCAGGTTGTTGTTGTCCACTAACTCTTCAAACTGTTGTTGGTTACTTTTACTTTATAGTTTTTGGTTTACTTTTTCTTCTATTTTGATCTTGTTCCAACTTTTGCTATGTTTACTGCCTCCCTATCATCCTTACCCTCTTTCATGATTATTTATGTCTGCATTGAATCATGACTTTCTAGCATTCTCTCTAGCAATTGAGCATCTCTGTTCCATGTATTAAATTCTTCCACATAATCTTCTTCTTTCATCTTTATTTGGCTTCTCATCGATGCCAAATTTCCTTCAGCATCTGCAACAAAAAATGCACTCACAAAACACTTGTTAAAATAAAAAACATAAGGCTTATGTGCCTTATCTTCCTTTGACAACAATTGAGTTTGTTGCTCTGTTTCTTTCTTCTTTGTCAGCACATGAGTATGTTGTTTTGAATTCTCAAAAGAACTCATGAGACTGTTAGCTAGTCTCTCTTTCACATCATCTGCTCTAATGATGTCTTCCTGTCCTTGTCCACCTTAGTGAACTCCTTCCTCTGCAGTGGCAATTTGCTAAACTTTCATTACCATCTCCTTCTTCTTATGATTGTTACTCAGGACAATTTTTTTGTCTTCTATTTTTAGCAATCTCTCTTGAACATCTTTTCTTTATTTTTGCAACTAACTTTGAAAGTCTAATTTTCTATATAACTCAACAATTTCAATTGGAGTAGATTTTGTAAATTGCACACAATTTTCCATACCTTCCTTTTTTATTGATAAATTATCAGATGTCCTTTCTCCCACAGTTAAATCCTTTGCATAATTTTCTTCCTTCTTAACATCCTTAAGTAGATGTCCTTCCTTTTTACTAACTGTCTCAATAGTTTCCATGGCTATTTCCACTATGCCTATCATCATGGTGAATTGATGACACTTTACCATGTTTTCAGCTAACATAGTCTCTTCTTCAAGTTTGCCTTTAATCTCTTGTTGTTTACCTTCTCCAAGAGCTATCTTTGTCTCACCATCTGCATTAATATTCTCCTACATTTGTTCTACATCCACAATTTTTCCTTTAATATCTTGTTGTTTACCTTCTCCAAGAGCTATCCTTGTCTCACCATCTGCATTAATATTCTCCTTCATTTGTTCTACATCCACAAACAAACTATTAGTCTTAAAAACATAAGACCCTGTGGTCCCACTTGATGTTTCATCCATAATATCTCCTTGCTGTTCTAAATCCTTCATATGATTTAGAAATTCTTCGATGGTCTCCTCTTCAATATCGTTAAGCCCTTCACTTGGTTGCTTGATATCTTTCCCCAACTGTATATGAGACCTGTCTATCTCATCTTCTTCCAGAATAGAATTTAGATTCTTCTTGTCTTCTTTCTCCTTTATGAAAATATCAACAAATTGTCTTTATTTACATGTTTCATCTGCAAACATACACAAATTATCAGATTTAAAACCATGTGACCCTTTGGCCTCACTTGAAGTTTCAGTCTTCAAGTATTCATCTTCTCTCTGAACTTCACCATGTTCGGCTTCACAAATGGACACTTCCATTTTCATTTCCTACTCAGCTTCTTTGAGTTCTTCCATCAACCACCTTACTTGCCTCTGGTGTAGCCTTCTCTATAACTTAAACCACTTCACTGGCTTCTTCCTCAAGACCCAACCTAGTCTCTGTCTTTCCTCTAGTATTCTCCTTAATGCCTCAAGTTGTTCTTTTAACTTTGCAATCTCTTTGTCAATTTCCTCTTGACTCATCCTCTTGCCATTTCTCTTGGCATCCTCTTTCTTCATCTTTCTTCTACACTAGTCTTCCTTAGAACCTCTACTATGACTATCAGTAGCCATCTTCTTCTCTTCTCTCTCCATGAGCTCCTCACTTACTCACTATGAGTTGCATTAAAGCCTCTGCAGCAACAAGTCCTCCTTGTTGCAACTTACCTCACCAAGGTTTCCTTTGTACTTGGTCTTTTGGCAAGCCCTTGTTTCTCTATCTCTGGAAACTCCTTTGAGCACTTCTCTCTGCTCCTTCTAGGCTTCAACTCATCTGCACTTCTTAGGAACACAACTATCCTCTTTTATTTCAATCACAATGAAATACTTGGTTCTAACCACCTCTTCTTTCACTTTGAAGTCTTACCAGCTTCCTTGATCCCTTAGCAATTCTACCCACATCCTCTGTGGAATTGTCTTTGTGATTTGCAACAATCCCTCTACAGTAAAAATTTTCCTTCTTGCTACATATGCCTCACTAAGCTTCTCTCCTTTGAGCTCAGTCTTTTAGCATCTTTCTGGTTCTTTCCTTTGGAATCAATTGAGCACTCCTTGCTCTATATTGTTGCAACCTTCACACCTTCTTATGCTGTCACCTGCATATCAATGTATAAACACACATTCTCAAATCAAATAGAACATATCACCTCACCTTCAAGATCTTAGCATGATCTTGTTCCACCATTCCACCTATACCTTGAATGGATTGTCCTCTATTTCTTGCATCTGCAAGTTTTGCTACACATCCCCTCTATGTGCCTACTTTCTGTAAGATTAGAATCTGATCCTTCCTTGCCTGCATAAACATATTTGACACATAACTTTGTTCTCAATTCTTTCACATAGAATTTCCTTGTTCTGTTTTAACACCAATTGTTTAAATTACAATTATACTCTAATACCAAAATGATGCAGGGTTTCCCCCGCTTACACCCACAATATGCATATACAATGCATAAGCACATACGTTCCAGGAAATTAACTCTCTATGGAGTAAAAATCTTCAACCATCAATGGTTAAGGCCCCCTTATTAACTCAACGAAACTATTCATTACAATAAACCAATATTTCATTTGTTTCTATCAGAACTCTATCCACCCCTTATAAAACATAGTTTAAACCCATAAGCCGCACATTAGGCCTTCATAAAATTGTTGCCTCATATATATAACAAACCCCTCTTTAAACTTTGGTTAATGTAGACTTAACCCATAAAACCCCCTATTCGCGCTTTATTTCTATTATAAATAGAAATACACATAAACATGAATAACTTACCTTTCCGCCTTTTTTAAAGCCTTGCACAATTTCCAAGGTTTTGGTTTATCGCTGATCGCAGTCAGGGCTCTCTCCAGTCACATTAACAAACACCTCCTCCACGTTCGATATACAATTAACTTTACTTTTAGATTTCAAATCATATAAAACTGTGCTTATAACCATATCAGGTCCGCATTCGTCCATCTCCCTTCCATTGCACTCTCCATTCAAACTTCGATCAGTGATCAAATTATGACCATTGATCTAGACTTGATATAATGGTTGGAATTTCAACCAATCAACAAAACAGAACGACAACCCGTCACCGTTGATCTTCCTCCATCATATCCAATGATTAATATTGGTTTCGGGTAGACAACGAGCACGGGGATTAATCACTCGATAAAGAGGTTTACCCTTAACACCTTTTTGCTATGTGTTGAATGGTGAGTGGAATTGGACACTCACCCTTCCATACCACTTACCATTTAGACCTTGCCCGAAATACTACTTCCGTATATAAATCTGCCTTTTTGCCGACTATCTTATGCGCTCTTTCACTGTGTGATGATAGTTGATCTATGAGATCGATGGTTATCATTCTTTTTCGCCTATGTTTTTGATCTTCGAGATCCAATGGTTCTTATGTTTCGATGAATTTCCTCTTCATTCGTCCCTTTGCCTTGACTTTAATTCATTCCTCAGTGTTTTTCCTGTGGGTTTGGGTTTTCCTTCAGGGTTTCAACCTTCCGCTTCTGCTGCTCAACTTCCTCTGAGCTCAACTCCTCTACGAATTCTCACTTCACTACCTCTCCAGAGCTCTACTCTGATTCTCCAATTGGATTCAAAGATGCATTATGATTCTTCTGAATCATTCTCTTCTCTACGTAGTTTTACAGAACTCTACCTACAACCTCTATTATAGAATACACAATTTTATGTTATGAAACCAGCTCAAGAAAAAGATAGAAAAGATAGATCAACGCCTTAGAATTCAGCCTCTTCGAGGGGCAAACCTCCTTTACATTACATAAATGAACAATTCTTGGATGATTCAAATGAAAAGACCTCTTCTCTATATATAGGAGTCTAAGGGGTCATAACATAATCAGAGCTACATAACAATAATAATGTAAGGGCACAATAATAACAATAGTGGGCTTCTATGGGGCACAATAGTAACAATATGGGCACTACATGGGTACATCAAATAAGTGGGTTGTACTAATAACAATAAGGGGTTACACTAGTAGTATAGGGGCCTAACATGCCCCTCTCCTTCAAAA
>APFE030722432.1:64284-114710 GCA_000404065.3 Pinus taeda | reverse complement strand
ACACTTCCATCTTCATAGTTGTGAGGGGTAGAATTCATTGTTGCCATAATTTTACTTTCTAGTATGTCGCAAAGCCCTTTTACTCTTTCCAATTGTTGTGGTGTTGCTCTAAAGAAGCTGTTGCTCTTTGTATCCTCATAATGTGCTATCATTTCCTCCATGAAAATTGACCACGTAACAAGTTTTTTACGAGAACAAAGCCCTTTATACCATAAAAATTGATCCGGTTCTAATTATGAAGATGCAATACATACCTTTTGTAACAGTGGTACACCATGTAGATCAAAATATTTCTCCATCTGATGTATCCAATTTACCAGATCCTTGCCATCAAACTTCCTCATCTTGCGTTTTCTTGATTTTAGGAGCTCGATCTTGAAATGAATGTAACTTTGTACTTTCATATCTTTAAGTTCTGAAACTACGATCTGTAGTAGTCCTCTGACTCCTCTTTCCAATGCCACCAGTCTGACCCCAATTGGATTCTCCAATGAAGAGTTATGCCAAATCTCCCACAGTGACCTGATTATAGACTAATTTAGTAGAGCGAACTTGTACAACATGCCACGTGTCCCTGTTTTGACCTTTGGCTTTGAAAAATATATACAAGAAACTAAAGTCCATCCTATTTCTATACCTTCTTATGAAATTTCAATCTGATGCTCAGAGAGAAAGTTATGACGATTTTCCCCAGGTCACCTATTTTGAATGTAATTCAGGATTTTGCAAAAGGACCAACTTCCTCAGATCATATCTCCGAAAATATAGCGCAAAAATCTTTGAAATTTGGACCCAAGATTTAGCGCGATGTCTTCTCAAATGGGTTGTTTTTTCAACTTCTGAAACATCACAGAAATTTTTTTTATAGCGAGAATGCCACGATGACGTGTTTGGAGTAGCGAAACCCTAGAATCCAAAGCTCTGATACCAAATGTTATGAAACCAGCTCAAGAAAAAGATAGAAAAGATAGATCAATGCCTTAGAATTCAGCCTATTTGAGGGGGAAACTTCCTTTACATTACATAAATGAACAATTCTTGGATGATTCAAATGAAAAGACCTCCTCTCTATGTATAGGAGTCTAAGGGGTTATAACATAATCAGAGCCTACATAACAATAATAATGTAAGGGCACAATAATAACAATAGTGGGCTTCTATGGGGCACAATAGTAACAATATGGGCACTACATGGGTACACCAATATAATAAGTGGGTTGTACTAATAACAATAATGGGTTACACTAGTAGTATAGGGACCTAACATTTTCATGTAATTCAATCATTTAATATCCATTCACACATATCAGTAGTTATGGAATAAACCTTTATATACATGAATATAAACAACTGATTACATATTGAGACCCTCTGTCTCCCAGGCTTGATCTTCAATATTAGTGGTCTCCTCCCCTTTACTCTTCCAGTAGGCTTACATTTATACCATAAAGGATATGTTGAACTAATTCTGGTTCAAATTGTAGATCTACTAAACTGACTCCTAGATGTCCTCTATGTCCACTTCTAACTTCAATTAATTCCTAAGAACTCTCTCTAGTTCCTTGAATCATGAAACTACCTTTAGAGTTATAATTGGCTTCTAGCTCTATTGTCATTATTAACCACTCATGTTCTCCTTTATTCGAGAGCATTTACAAACATCCTCACACATCTAATTAATTCCTATTCTAATCACTTAAAATCCTAAATATTACATTAATTTGATACTTAGGAAACCAACTTCCTTAAAACACATGGCCCCCATATGTCTACTAATTTACAATGATTTTCCTTGGGTTGAATGCTCCTGCATCAGATCCCATCTTGAGACTATTATGCCCAGATTTTGATATGAACTAGTGTCCATAGTTGCTATTCCTAAGGACCACATAGGTCGATGTGGAGGAGAATCCTATGGCACCTGAGGTGGAAATTGCATCACGTTCATTAGTACTTATAGAGGGTACCCTTGCAAAGCTTAGTTACTTGCATAGGAAAAAGATTTTGTCTGGGAGTCAGCATAACTATTTCTATCACCTTCGTTGGTAGGCTTGGGCTGTCAGTATCCCAAACTATCTTTAGAAGGTCCTTGATTTCACTTTCTTGTATTTTGGTGCACAATCCTCATCGCCCACAATGGAAATCCTTGGAAGTTTCTTTATTGATTGCATCTTCTAGGTACTTTGTTAGATATTGCTCTTTTCTCCTAGTTTTCCATATATTTATAAAAAAATTTGAGTCTTTAATTAGTTATCTTAAATAATTAAAAGTGGTTGATCGACTAGTTTGTCAATCTAGCAGGCTTCGTGGACTTTTACATATGAGTTCTGAGCCTTCTTCTAGAAGGCGTAGTAGACATTATGTCAATGATTTCCAATCAGTGATAACGGATGTAATGGAAATTAATGCTCCAGTTCAAGCTATTGTTTCACATAATAGACCTAGTGTAATTCGAGATTTGGAGAGGAATATTCCAATCCTTTCTAGAGTCCTCTTCCAATCAGAAGACTTTATAGAGGTAGAAGAACTCCCTGAGTCTCCTATGACTCCTTCTTCTCCTCTCCCTCCTAATTATCTAGACGTTCTATTATACGTGATGACCCCTACCCACAGACCTTTGAGCCCTGGTCTATATCGGTCTTTTCCTTCGATGGCCACTGCTGGGAGCATGGTTTCAACTATGAGTGCTACTAGTGTACATACTCCTTTCTCAGTACAAGGAGGAGGTACACTTTCCATACATTCAATCACTCCTAGCACTAAAATATTTGGCTCTACCTCCATTCCATATTCGAGTGGGGGCACCCAAGCATTTGCCTCCAACACTGGTTCTCTCCCCTTTGGAATGCCTTCCAACATAATTCCTTCAGTTGACTTAACTTTTCCATCCACTGCTTCCATGTCTATGACTTCCATGGCAAGTGGGTCAACTTATTTTTAGGGTTTCCCTTTTGGGAGTGGTCATGTATCACATTCTAACTTGTCTCTAAGATTAATACCTTTTCCCTCTAGAGGTCAAGGTTATAATCCTTTCCAAGGATGGATTAATCCAGTTGTTAGCATCTTGGGAGCTGGGAATCGTTTCTCTTTTAGCCAACACGGGAACATGTCGTACTCTTCCTTGAGTTCATTTCAGAGTTTTTATCCCTTTTCTAATGCATGGAACCCTTACCAAGGGCTCTCTGCTCCATTTAATACCTTAGTAGGGGGAATTTCACTGGATATGGCAATCTTTCAGTAGGAGTTGGACAAAGTATGATTTTTTTTGGGCCACAAGGTTTTCCTTATAGTTTAAGCACTTCTAGGAATCACCTCAGGAAACCTGGTGCCTTCACAAATCCAAGATATTCTTTTCAAAACATTGGGAATTCTACCCAGAGTGGGTGGAATCATCAAGGTCCTATGTGCTTACCTTTCCTGGCAACTTTAAACTTGTCAGATCTATCAAAGTTGGCTACGATCATATCTAATACAATCTGGTTTGACCACCCGTTCTAACCAAACTTCCATTAGACATACCCAAATTCGAACGGAAAATTGGTGAAGATCCAGGTAATCATATAACCACTTTCCATTTGTGGTGTTCATCGAACTCCCTAATTGATGATTCAACCAGGTTGAGACTATTTCAATGCACCCTAATTGGGAATGCAGCTAAATGGTATGTTGAGATTCTAGGGGGCACTTTCGCTTTGTTTGGTGACTTGACCACCATATTTTTAAACCATTTTTAGTTGCTCGTTCGTTATGTTGTTGGAACTCAGCTCTTAGCTAATTTACACCAAGATTAGTAAACCCACATTTTTTATCACATCTAGGAATGGAGGAGAAGGAAGAGGCTCATTTAAGCTTATATTCCCCATTAATTACTTCTTAAATGGTTTCTCAAATCTTTGCAGCCTTAAATTTCTAAGGATGTATCTCTCTTCGATGTATTAACTGAAGAGCAGGCTATTTTTAGAACCCAACAACTAGAACTCATATATTCTCAATATGGGATTCTTGATAAAAAAACTTCCTGTTGCTCCTTGATCTATGGTTGATATTTCCAAGACAAAGCCGAGTCCCCATGTTGATGGGATAGTCAGATCAATTGATAATATCATGGCTAACCTGGTAAACCAATTGCAACAGTTGTCTTCGTAAACTGCTTCTTGTATTCATGGATCACCATCGGTGTCGATGCCTTCTCAACCTTCTTCTATAAATGTCATTGAAACTTCTAATCCCAAAGGAAATGAACAATCCAATGGGAAGAAGAAAGGACATGGTAAGAAAAAGAATCGGGATGGGAAGGGTAATGCAAATAAGCCCGGTAGTGATGTTGGGGAGGGTAAAAACGAGTCTAAAAAGAAAGTGAATTTTCCATGCAAGTTATGAAATGGTTACCATTTAATTCATATTTTCCCAAAGTTTTAGGACGCTCAGCACTTGATTCTTCAAGAAGGGTCTTGTAGCTCACAGGCTATGCTAACTAACCCTTTTCCCCAAGGGAAATAGTTGTTAGCTGGCGCGAACGCTAATACTAGGGGAAACCGGGAAGGTGAAAATCCATCAAATGTTTATATGATGAGTTCACTTGTTGACGTTTCTACATAGTCACGTGATTATGGTGAACTAGAATCATGTAAGACCAAGAGTAGTCATGATGTTCCAGAGCCACTCTATACCGAGAGGTTCAGAGTTGAGTCTATACCTCAGATGTCAAAAGGCTCCGCAAAGCATTCAATAATCAACCCCAATGCAAAGGTAGCTCAAAACTACTCCATTGTAGAAGATATGGCTCAAAGTCATTGTGCCATGTCAGTGTTAGAGATACTCCAGTCATACCCAGCACAAAGGAGTGTGTTTCTCATTATGATTGGAGTGGTAGATCCAAATAACTCCCTTATCCTTACATTCGACATGTCGAATATCAAGAAGAGACTCCCACATCATATGTATTTCAAGTCAAGTCTATATACCAAAATACCAATATCTTTTGAACCATAGTTGATGAGGGATATTCCACATGCGTAATGTCTGTATCATGTTGGAAGCCTATTGGATCACCTCAGGCCATTCTATCAACTATGGTCTTAACAACATTTGATGGTCATTCTCATAGGCCCCGTGGGATTGTTTTAGCCTTTCTCGTCCATGTTGGCGGGAAGGGTGGGGAAAGGTTGTAAATATCGAAGTAGAAATAGTTGATGCAAATTTGGATTATAATCTCCTTTTAGGAATAAATTGGGTTTACGAGATGGATGTTATTGTATCATTGTTATTCTGCATCCTCTTTTTTCCTCATGAAGGGAGAATTGTAACATTTAATTAGATGGATTATTCTCCAAGTGATTCCAATGCATCTTTTGAATCTACTATTACCTTAGTGAACAATCCTAAGCCGCCTATTGAGAATCTAGGAGTTGGGATGTATTCTTCCTTAATGGGTACCTTTTATTAGCCTACTCCTATTTCTCAAACTAATGCTATTTAATCTTCCAAGGCACCATCTCGAAGAGAGTTCTTTAGAACTCATTATTTTTCAAATCCTTGGCCCCTACCCTCTTTTACAACCACATTAGATGAGGGGCAAGTGGGTGGAATGGAATTTCCTATGTCTGCATCTAAAATTGATTATAAATCTATATTTAACACTACAGAATCCATTCCTACAACTCTTTCATCAAATCATCTGCATGGGGATGTGACTCCAACCTGGAATCTAGATTCAACTTCTACCATGGATTGCCTAGATAGTGTTTTTCCATCCAAATAAGAAATTCTAGAAGAAATGATGGGTATTGAGATTCTGTGGGATGATTTCCGTCATCGATCTTATTTCCTCCCCAATTTGTGAGAAGTAGAATCAAGCTTACCTAGTCCTTAATCTACTGGTGATGTTCACGCAGTTTTATATCCTTTGGCTCCAACATAATTTTCAGTCGAAGGTAACATGTTTTTCATTTCAAAAATTGTTCAACTGAACATCTCTATGAATCCCAACGTTATCGAGAATGTCTTCATTGGAGCTGATTGTTCCCTTGAAGAAATTCTAATTTATACTGATCTATTTAAAGAGTTTCGAGATGTGCTTGCTTGGTCTTGTGAGGAAATGCTTGGGGTAGATCCATCTATAGTCTAGAATGAGATCAAGAAATATGAAAATGAAAAACCTATTCACGAGAAGCTTCAACCAGTAAACCCTAGGAAAGTAGCACCTATCAAAGTTGAGGTTGAAAATTTGTTTAAGGTGGGTTTCATATACCTTGTTCCTTTAACTGAGTGGGTATCGAATCCAATCTATGTTGACAAAAAGCAAGGAATGATCTGTGTGTGCATTGACTTTAGGGACTTGAATAAGGCTTGTCCTAAAGATAATTACCCCACACCATGTATTGATCATATTATCTATGAGTGTGTGGGTAATGAGATTTTCTCTTTTATGGACAGAATTTCCGGTTATAATTGAATCACTATTCATCCAGAAGATCAACATAAGATAACTTCTATTTTCCCCTGGGGTACATTTACATATAAGAAGATGTCTTCTGGCCTTAACAATGATGGATCTACCTTTCAGCAAGCCATGTCATATGCTTTCCTTGATATCAAACATATTATCAAAGTCTACTTGGATGATTGAGTTGCTCATTCTTGAAAGAGGATTGATTATCCCAAGAATCTTCGATTAGTTTTTGAACGATGTCGTTTCTACAAAATTTGGTTGAATCTGAATAAGTGTGTTTTCACTGTCACATCCATTCGGTTGTTAGGATTCATCGTTTCTACTAAAGGGATTCATGTAGATCCCTTCAAGGTTGAGGAAATACTTCAGTTTCCTCCCCCATTCACTATTCATCAACTTCAGAGTCTTCAAAGAAAAGCCAATTTCTTAAGGAGATTTATCGCTAATTATGTCAATATTACTAAAGGATTTATGAGACTGCTCAAGAAAGGGGTCCCATTTCTATGGGATGATTTCACGCAACACTCATTTGATGCTTTGAAAAAAGAATTAACCTCTTCTCCTTTATTGAGTCCACCTAATTATAGCAGATACTTCCTTTTATATCTCACTAAAGTATAATGAACTATTGGTATGATTCTAGTTTAGGAAGATGATGCTTTCACTGAGCACATAATCTATTATCTCAGCTGAGGTTTAGTGGGCCCTCAACTGCAATATTCTCCCGTTGAGAAATTATTTTTGGCAGCTGTCCATGTTGTCCAGCAAGTTCGACATTATAATCTACTGAGGAAAACTTTCGTCTTAGTAGTCATCAATCCATTTCAATTTGTTCCTAGCAGGTGAGTGATTGGGGGCAAATAAAATAGATGGTTTGTCATTTTATAAGAGTTTGATCTTGAATTCATGTTAGCCAAGTCTAAGAAATCGCTAGTATTTGTAGAATTGATCTAAGAGTTTCCTTATGAGGAAGAAATAATTTATGAAGAATCTTCCTCATGAACATCTTTTCCTTATTTCCTCGCAAGATCCTTGGTATGGAGATATCATTATATATCTCCATATTTCAAATTTTCCTCTCACTTTTCCGAAGGATGAAAGTAGAAAGTTACATCACTTGGCTAAAAACTATATTATTATAGGTGAAAATTTATGTTGGGCAACAGATCCCCCCACAACATGTTTTTGGGGCTTAAAGCCTATGTTTTGGTCAATGTCATGTAAAGAATCCTCGAAGTACAGGTGAGAAGCGCAAAAGTCTAGGATGAGTCATAGGGTTGTCCGCCCTAAAATAATGTAACTTAATGTAAAGTTGTGTCAGCCTTCCCATGGTGCGCGGACCATGGGATTGTATAAATAGAGTGAAGCTCTAAGTATAAAGTAAGTTTTCTTTGGAACAAGCAAGTAGATAGATGCGAAGGCATGGTTAGAGGATAGAAGTGGATATGAAGTGTGTTGGGTCGTAGTAGTAGGAAGAGGCTCTACAAATGAGTGTGCAGAGGCCTGGTAGAGTCCGCAACTATGTGTGTGGACCCCTACAACTAAGTGTGCAAGGTAGAGTTGGATTTGTGATTGAACTGAACTTGAAAAGGATTATTAATAAAGATAAGTTGGATTCATAATACTGTGCATCTGATATATATGTTTGATATTATGCATTAATTGTTATTTGGTTATTTCTATGTGCACGCTTGATAAACTCTTGTTTGAATGTTTATGTATGAAAATATTCTAAGTAATTAGCGAACATAACCTAATTAAGGAAGACTCGAGTAATTAACAAGGGTCGCGCTGCAGCCAAAGCTGCGTGAAGGCAGTAACACAGAACACAACATGCTCGCAGGTGTGTGTAGTCTAATAAGCATTGAGGTTGGGTCGCGTCCCTATCGCCACATATCAGACATCCCAGGGTGTGGAAACCTAGTTCTAGCACCCTCCCATACTACTTTAGGTGAGACCTCAGTCTGCACTCTGCAAACTATTGCCAAAAGGGCCAGTAGTACCAAGATTTGCTTGGCTAAATCACTTTTGAACCTGGGTCAGGCCCCACTAAGCCAACAAATGGTTTCGTTCCTGGGACTGGGATTTGCCTAAGGGATGTCTGATGTTGTGCCACTGGAACCCAACAAAGAAGGAAACTGAAGAGTGGTTGGACAAGAAGATTCATGAGTTTGCGGCACAAGAAAACAGAACTCCACAAGTATCTAAGAAAAAGTGGCTGGATCGCTATGTGTATATGGAAATCCACGAGATTTTCTTTGCATCCTTCCATTTTGAGCTATATGAGTGGATTGTGAAATTAGCCGACAGTCAGGGAAGGTGTAGGCTTGACAAAACAATAGTGTGGACTCCGGAGTTAGTGCACAGACTAGAGGCATCAGAAGATAAGATTGTACGAGCTGTGGACCATTGGCTTGACCAGATAATAGGGGGATTTATCACTAAGTTTGTGATAGACATGACCGTGAGCTACAACGAAGCAAAATGACACTTTCTCAAGGGACCACGAGGTAAGTATATAAGTCTTTGAATACTTGGATTAAGATGCTATTATGTGAAAAGAGGGTCATGCGAAAACATTAATGTTTGGGACAATGCAGAGCCGAAATATCTACAAAAGCAGTGAGGAGTTAGAAATCAGTCCCTTAATTTCACCTTTGCAAGACAGTGAGGAAGAGCTTGCCAAGGTCTCTCTGAGAAGCGCAGTCAGTCTGATAAGGCAGCACATTCCATGGTTACCACTTCCACCCATGCCACCACCTGTTTCACCTCCCTCACCTCCATCTCCACCCACTCCACATCCACCACCTCCACAGTTCAATATGGCATGTGTGATCAAAATACCAATATTTAGAGAGGTAGGGAATGAAGATCCAGATCAATTCTGGTTCATGGTAAGAGTAGTATGGGAAGCGCAAGGTGTCACAAACGAAAATATTAAGAAGGCTACATTGGTAAGCATGTTGCAGGATCGCATGTTGACATGGTATATCAGGAACTCTAATGGCCACCCAAACGAAGGAATAGCAAAAATCCAGATCGCGCTAAACAGGGAATTTAGTAGGCCAAAGTCAGAAACACAATCAATCATTGGATTTAAAGAAATCACAATGCTCCCGGGTGAGAATCCCTGTGATCTAGATCGGTGGCTGAAGAGTATGATCCGCGAAGCCAATATGATTTTGATGAATGGATAGCATCACGCATGGTTTGTGGCATCTCTGACATCGCATTTGAGGATGGAACTGTCACAACATAAACTTTCCACCAAGGTCAAAGCATTGGAAATGGTGATGAGGTTGCATGAGACCTTGATACAAGACCCTAGGTTGGGAGTTCAACAAATCCACATGCAACTACAGAATCTATGCCTAGAAATGCAAAGTTTGAAGCAGGATAGGCATCATGTCCAAAGGCGCACGAGGAGGTATGGTGCATAAAATGCAAAGGCCAAGGCCATGACAAGGATCATTGTCCAGTGTTCGCAAACTACTTGGTAGGAGGAGGGCCAATGCCTTTGAGACCAGAGGCACAGGAAGGGCCAAGTGCAACACCCACATTATGGTGCATAATCTGTTAGATAGGAGGGAAACACAAGACATATAATTTTCATTTGTTGCAGAAGTATACATAGACTCCCCAGTAGTTGTTTTTTAATTTCTGTAGGTCGGTAGGCCATGATGAGCACACTTTTCGCAACTACGAGCTAATGATGGATCGGACCCCAGCCTATAGGATGTAGACGGAAACACGGGCCCTCGACCCAGCTGTGAGTATAGCACGTGCTAGATTTCAAGGGTGAGGTCAAGGACGAGGAGGAATGGGACCAGGAAGGGGCCGCAGATAGTTAATTTGTTACAATTGCAGAGGACCAGGGCACTATGCCCATGATTGCACCAACCCGATGAGGATATCCTATTCGTATTGTGCCCAGTTTGATCATGAAACAATAGATTTTCTTACGTTCATCACAAAGATGCATGAAAAGGGGGTATTCCAACCTCCTCCAACTCAAAATATACAAATGATGAGGTCTGAACCACACGAAGAAGACTCGAACATAAACATGATGCTCAGAAGTAGTGCGACCATGGGAGAGGATAAGGGGAAGTAGCCAGAGGAAGATACATGGGTTCACAAGGCTCCTGCAAAGGAACCTAAGTTTGACTTAGAACGTGCAAAGGAGACATTCATGGAAGCTAAGAAGAGCTTCACGGAGGCCTCCAATTTAGGTCGTAAGGATCAACCAGGGCCAGGAATGGATCCTTCAATGCTTACTACCTTTCTGGAGACATGCATGAAATTGTTGCATGACAGCAATGCAGTTAAGGAACAACAAGAGGTGATCACCAAGTGCGCAGGAGCAGGAGAACTGCACGTAGTCTGGAAATTGGGGAAGCATGCCTTGCACACCAGAAGGGAAATGAGATTGACTGTGCAGATTAGCAAGTATGAAATGGATCAAGTAATCCTAGATTTGGGTTCGGATGCGAATGTGTTACCGAAGCAAAATTGGGAACGCATGGGCAGGCTTGCATTACAATGGTCCCCTATTCAACTACGAATGGCAAACCAATAGAATATTTTTCCCATGGGGAGGTTGCAAGGAGTAACAATTGATATTGAAGGCGCGAGCACATAGACGGATTTTGGGGTAATAGAGATTGTTGATGACAGCAATCCTTATCCCACATTTTTGGGAATACACTAGGCCACTGATATGAATGGAGTCATCAACCTAAAGAAGTGAAAGATGATATTAGAGAAGAAGTCACTACACACAGTAGTCCTGCTAGACCCAGCCGAAGGAGTGCGCTACACTGAACTAGTGTGTGATGATGATTTGGATTGTATTTAAAAGATAACAACACAAGACCAGGATTGGGTGAATCCGATTACAGATGGGAGAATCTTGTGGGAGTGTGAAAGCTCCTACACTTTGGATTCAGATGAAGAAGTAGAGCATTAGTAGAATCGGTTGCACAAAGTGACAACGCTGAATTACAAAATGATGATTAGATCACTGGATTACATGACAACAGAGGCACAAGAGCTACCGACATATGATGGATTGACAGCGGTGGATGAATTCTTGAGCAAATTTGAAAGCGTGGTACTAGAACAATAGTGGTTCAATGTGTTGAAATGGGGACTGTGTGAAACACTCGCACAATGGTGGAGTACACATCAAGGAAAGTTTGAAGGCTGGTGCGGACATAGAAGGATGATACACCTACGGTTTGAAAGCCCCCAGCCTTGAACAAGAGTAGGTCAACTAGGGTGGAGCATCTTGTGCACTTACTTGTCTTGATGGGTACAGACATGCGCACATGCACAACTTGAACTCAGGATCAAAAATCGAAATGGGGCACAGTAGTAGGAAAGACGATGCACACCACAAATCTTCCACACAGAAGCATTCTAGAAGGTGTGTAGGATCCTGAACAAAGTTCACCAGGCGCGATGATATGATTGGGACTTGTGCATACCAGTGGTCCGATGGCCCTATAGGGCCATGTACAAAAACATGAGTGCATAGACAATTCTGAAGCTAAAGAGCAGAGTCGAGACCATAGTTTTGGAAGGAGGGAATACTCCCATAGTAGCTCCCATAGTTGAGACAGTACACGAGGCCCAAGATGAAGGAATTATGCAGCCTCGCAAGGATGAACATATGCAGATTCAGAAAGCCATCTAGTGAGGGGACCTTAAACTTTGCAAACTCGAAGAATATTGGGTATAGTTGAGGAGGAAAAGAATGTTAATGGATGCAGAAATCAACACACTGGAAACTAAAATCGTGCCAGCAGGTTGCACCAAGAAACTAAGAATGACATGACAAGATATGGGCAGCCATACTGCTGCATTAGAAAATTTCCATCGAGAATTTGTGGCTCTGCTACCATGGCTGCGACTGCACCTGATCAGGCAAACTAACCAGGGGATCACACCACACAAGGAAGAACACGAGGCATTGACTGCTGCGAGGGTAATTTAGGAGTGCCCGTGGATTGGGCTGGAATATAAATTGAAGCTTCACACAGGTGGTGTGAGACTATAAAAGAGTCTATTGGAGAGCTGTGCAGCAAGGAGGTTGCGTGCCGGATCAGTATACCACAAGGGTCGTGCCCGCACATAAGGGGTTGAGCCGTCACGCGGATAGGCTGGGAAGTGACCATTGGTGTCACTGTTCATGACAAGATGTCCAATTTAAGGCAACAAGGAGAGGGCAGTGGGCAATTAAGACACGAAGTCAGAACTAGATTTGGGACAATCTACCGCCAATATCACATTAATGAGCTGAATGAGGGGAGAATGGTCGAATTTGAATTCAAAAGGGCCTATAAATCACAGATGGTTATCCACCAAACAACCCTTGGCATTTTGAGAATTCAGTTGTTGCGCTATCAATTCGGTATGAACCTTACGAATTTAGAGGTTGTGAGAGCAAGTTCAGTGTTTGAGACATTCTTAAAGGAGACATAGGAATTCTTGAATAGAATGATATCGACAACCAAGAGAGCCGCACAAAGCCCTATGCTGTCAGTGGGGGATGCACTGAAAATTCCAAAATCACCTCGGACGCTGAGGCCCAAAAAGGATCCATAGGCAGCAAGACTAGTTCGTATGTCTCCACAGAATCCGCAGTTTGGTAAACTATCTACGGAAGACAAGGGCAAGACTCTTAATCTTGAGACAGATGATGAGGAGGAGGATCTCCAGGCGTTCGTAGAAGAGATCGAGGCAGGTGAAGAAATGGAGTAAGAAATTCAGCTAGTGCGCACTACAAAAAAAATGCCCAAGTATGTCCCTCCACAGAAAGGAAGAGTAAAAGTACCCAAAGATTTGGATGTTGTTAAGAACACACTCCAAACCCCGCTCCTTCCAGAGGGAATTTTTTTTTTAAGTTTCAGTTTTGGGATATGTGCCCACAATGAAATTTGAAGATTGGGACCTTGTGGACAACGAAAAGTTCCCACATTTGGAGACTAGCCAACTCATGAAACAGAGCAAGGAGGGGTCAGTTATAGTGCTAGAGCCGCAGAAATGGCTGCGCAGTGTGGAAGAGGCTAGGATACTCCACCTTCTCTGGATTCCACACTTTCCCCGAGCACCGGTCACGATCTTTGTCGTCAGGCAACTACTTTGCCTGGTGCATGATGGGTACTTGTGGTTAGAGGAGCCTATTCCCATCACGGCGGAGGTTATTCATAGGATTTCTCGGCTTCCCTGTATGGGAAGGGACCTCCCAGAAATAGCTGTCAAAAGCGGAGATTTGGCACTCATAGAGGCCATGAATAAGAAATACAAGTTGGAGAAAAAGCAGAGGGGTTGCATAATTAATAGCATTCAAGACAAAGGGGTGTGCATAGCTACCCAGCTGTTGGCAGCAAAAGTGATGAGAAAATGCCGTGGCAACAAGGTACCAGTGACAGTTATCGTATTGGCTGAACAATGCAGAGAAGGGGTATAGTTCAATTGTGCACAGTTCCTCTGTGAGGAGTTTCTGACAAAATGTAGGGAGGCCCAGGAGCAGGGTAAGACCTTCCATTATGCATGGTTGCTCTTATCCATCTTGTTGGTTGTAGGCAATTGCCTGAGGACAGTCAGTTTCCTCTTCTTGAATAGGACTTGCCAGAGGTGGCCAAATACACGTTGCTCTGGGCAATATAGGACACCACACGAATCCGCGAGACCAAGATCTTTTGGATACTCATGCTGGCAAGCGTCTGGATGTGGATCAACAAAAGGCCCCGCCTATCCCCCACGATGTATGATAGTATGCGGAGCTTTGTAGACTTTAAGGTGGATATGCATAATGTGTATATCAAGGCATAGAAGGATTCAGAGCAGAACTGGACCAAACTCCGTTTCATCGCGATCGATGATGCTATGTTTGTTGTGCTTGATTCATGGCCACTCGGGTGGCGTGCCTCGAATTAGGTGGTGCGCAATGAGACAACGATATAAAAACAGAAGGATGCCACCAAGTTGTTGGCACAACAGAAGCGTAATGAGCAGTTCGCCAAGGTGGTGGGGGCTTCTTGCGAGGTAGCGAAGGTTGCCACTGTAGAGATGAAGGTTGCTGAAAAAATAGCAGCAAGACCAACAACTAGGGCCACCACGACATAGGAGGAAGGAGGCCTGGACCTGACCATAGGATAGGGGACAGATGACATGGCGGAAGGCACGGACCCAAGCACGACATCTACACAACTGAAATGGTCATGCAGTATGGAATGAATAGGGCCTCGAAAGAATACCAAGGCTTCCAAACTGGATGGTGAGCCTATTACATTGACAGAGGGTGACCTATATGACATTGGCGACACAGTTCGCAAGGTAACTAGGGAAGTGCTCCAGGAAGCAATGATGGAGTAGTAGACTATGTTAGGGGCCCTTAGGGAACAACTGTAGGGACTTTAGGTGCGTCCCCCAAGAGAAGGAATGGTTGTTACTTATGGTGCCACGGGTACATCGGCAACAGAGCAGTTGTTGTGGGCCAAAATGGATAACATTGTCATGTTTCCAGAAGGAGCACTGATCACAGATAGCATAGAGGACAAAGCCGTGGTGGGCCAGATCAAGGGACATGGCCTAAACTTGGTTTCCCTTCCATGAGATATATTATACCAATTGTAGGACGGAGCGACAATAGAACTCCGTGCTAGGGAAGGACACGCAGTGCAAATGCTCAGTGAACAACGAATCAACATCGAGTAGCTTAGCCTACAATGCGATGAAGCGCTGGTGCAGAATCAACAACTGGAGCAAATAGTAGAGGAAGCATATCGCTGTGCCCCAAAGCTAGAAATTGTGATAGACCTACCAATAGGAGTGCGGATTCACAAATTGGCCACTCGATTCCATGAGGCAAAGGAGGAAGCAACAAGGATCTAGCTGGACCTCAACCTTCAGATTGTTGAATTGTGATTAAAGACAAAATCATCCACACCCCTTGGAAGTTTGGGAACAACGCAATGGTGTTATCCAAAAGGTGCTGGGGGAAATAGGACAGGCAGTGCAGACCTGTACCACTATGTTGGAAGAATCCTTCGGGGTCCTCACTTCCTTATAGGATGACCCCACCATACAACGCTTGCAAACAGAGGCATGGGAGCTTCAAATTCAATATGATAGTGTGCGCAGGATGGCGCAGACAGTAGTCCTAACCCAATGGCTCATGAAGCTACAAAAGCCAAAGGCATTGAAGGAGCAAGTGGATGCAGCACGCCAAAAAGAGGCAGTACTTAAAGCACATATCTAGCTTTGGATTGATGAGGCCTTCCTCATCATCACTTACATTGAAAGAAAGATTGCATAGATGAAAGTAATGCATGCTTTAAGACAGGTATTTTCCCTTTGACAACGAGCATTCAGCGGAGCGAGTAGAGTAGATCCAGGAGACGACAGCGCAGTGCACTGTGGACCTTCGTGCAACCCAGGACATAGTTGGAAGGGCTCCATGCCAGGATCACTGCACAGTGACTTGGGATGAGTCACGATGATTGTGTTGGGGGCTTGTTGGGCAGCGGATCCCCCCATAGCATGTTTTAATGGCTTAAAGCCCGAGTTTTGGTCAATGTCATGTAAAGATTCCACGAAGTACGGGTGCGGAGTGCAAAAGTCTAGGATGAGTCATAGGGTTGTCCACCCTAAAATAATGTAATTTAATGTAAAGTTTTGTGAGCCTACCCATGGTTCGCAGACCATGGTATTGTATAAATAGAGCGGGGCTCTAAGTATAAAGTAAGTTTTCTTTGGAACAAGAAAGTAGATAGATGTGAAGGCATGGTTAGAGGATAGAAGTGGATCTGAAGTGTATTGGGTCATAGCAATAGGAAGAGGCTTTGCAACTGAGTGTGCTGAGGCCTGGTAGAGTCCGCAACTGAGTGCATGGACCCCTGCAACTGAGTGTGTAGGGCAGAGTTAGGTCTGTAATTGAATTGAACTTGAAAAGGATTATTAATAAAGATAAGTTGGATTCGAAATACTGTGCATCTGATATATATGTTTGATATTATGAATTAATTGTTATTTGGTTATTTCTATGCATGCACTTGATAAAATCTTGTCTGAATGTTTATGTGTGAAAATATTCTAAGTAATTAGTGAACATAACCTAATTAAGAAAGACTTGGGTAATTAACACGGATCCCACTGTGGCCAGAGTTGTGCGAAGGCAGTAACATAGAACACAATGTGCCTGCTGGTGCGCATAGCCCAGTAAGTGTTGAGGTTGGGTCGTGTCCCTATCACCACATATCAGACATACGCAGGGTGTAGAAACCTGGTTCTAGCACCCTTCCATACTACTTCGGGTGAGACCTCAGTCCGCGCTCCACAGACTATTGCCGAAAGGCCTAGTTGTACCAAGATTTACTTGGCTAAATCACTTCTGAACCTGGGTCAGGCCTCACTAAGCCAACACTTTATATCATCACAAGGTTGGTTCAATCCTTAGATGTCGTTTAACTTTAGAAGAAGCTGAGTTTGTGCTAAAGAATTTCCACAATGGAGCTTGTGGTGCTCATCTGTCTGGGCTTGCAACAACCCAATTTTTTTTTGCATTTAGGCTACCTTTGGCCCTTGATCTCCAAGGATTGTGTTGAAGTGATCAAGAGATGCCACCCTTGTCAAGTTTATACTCTGAAATTGTGGGTGTTGTTATGTTCCTATACTAATAGGTGTCATATATCATGATTGACTTGGTTTAGCTCTAAAATATGTACATACCTTTGCTTGTTGCAAATGTTTTCCATATTTGTAAAAAATAAAAAAAAATAAAAAAAATGTAAAGAGGGTATGTCCTAGAAAAAGAATAAAAGGACAAAAAGAATGAAAAGGTCAAAAAAGATGAAAAATGAACCCCAATAAAAATAAAATACCATGAAAGTGTGCAAGCCCAAATGCCACTACTATTTCACTTTTTGTAATAAAGATTGTGTGCAATTGTGTGCAACTTGTTAATTATGCCACAATCCATAGTATCCAAATAGTTTAATCTTGGTTATTCCATGTTTTTAATTTCATGTTTATAGAGATAGAGAATAAAATCTGACCAAACAGTTTAATCTTGGTAGATGAGTAGATAGCTAGAGTGACTAAAAGGAGCTGAGCAGTTTAATCTAAGCCCTTGGATGTAATGAGGTTAGACTTAGATAGATTTCCATTGTAAAATAAAAGAAAAGTTTTGATAAGGGTTTGCTAGTTTAAGTGGGCCCTAATAAAAGAAGAAAAAATGGTAGGATGTGTAGGTGGATAAGTAGATGATTGGTTGCAGAATTATGTATGATGAATGGTTAAGTTAAAAGCTTAAGTCATACATCATTTAAAGCACTTAAAGATATGTATGGCAATGAAGACATTTACATCATGGACAAAAGTCAAACTAATTAACTTCCTCACTCATTTTTTCCCTAAAATTTAACTAATTTCCCATAAGAACTAAAGGCACCAACAACCTGAAAGTTAAAGGGGATCAGAGCATTTCTGTAACTTTTGGAGGGACTGGACCCTAGGCCCAATAATTTGTAAGACCTGAGTGCTAAAGCCCCTTCATAAAAATTCACCCCTTCCATAATTCATCAATTCCCTTCAAATCCATTTCCAAGGTAAAATCACTCTTTTACTAAGGAAAAATAAAGGTTCTTTATAAAAACCCCCCAAACACATTTTAGCCTAAGTAATAATGTTGGATGATGAATGTATTTTTGGAAACATTTACTTAGCACATTTTCTTTTCCATCGTCATATTAACTCTTAATTCTTATTATTTATTTGACTCTCGAAACACATTACCCTTCCCTGTATTATTATTAATAAAATTCCCAAAATAAATAAATATCCCATCCCACAGGTTTGAAACTTAAACCATAATAAAGTTAATTAAGTTGGATTAATTAATCGAACCGCGATTAGTTAACAGCCAAACCCCCAACACATTAAAATAGGGATTAATTAGTCATCTGGATTAATTAATAACCTCTCTGCCAATACCATCATCCCCGATATAATTAAGTCATTTTAATTATGATAATTAAACCATTGGGCCCCATCCATTAATTCCCTAACCTCTTCCGCCACCGACCACTGTCTGATCTCCCTTCCATCATCCAACGGTCCTCACTCATATTGCACGAACCTTTTGGTCAAACATTAACCACACAATATAAGTGGTTTTGACTTTTTGCCAATGCTACGTGTCGTTTGTTCTGTGGCATCGCGTGACCCTCTGCCAAAACCACCAACCTCGATCAATCCCACTTACCACCTCCACTAAATGACAAAGTGTCCCATCGTTAGTTGACGCCAACTTCTCTATCCCCATTCACTCGCAAAAAGTCATTGACTTTGTGCATAAAAGCAAAAATGTTCATTCTTTTTTTCTTTTTTCTGAGAAAAGAAACTTCTATTCATGCACACACAAAGTACTTCCAGACTAGCAACTGACTTCCAACCGCCATCAGTTGTTGAACTCTAAGCCACTGCAGACTACTATGTGCATCCAACAAAGCTTTGACAATAACCATTTGCCCCTTCAATCTACCATAACCAGGTATTTACCATATTCCTTTTTAGAAACCCTGAATTGTACTGAAATCTCACCAAATTACTCCTAAGCGCAAGTAATTCAGTACAATTAAGCTGTGTTTTAGTCCCAAGATTTCCCCAGGTGCTTGTTTTAGCTAAAATCCTTGAAAACCCCAACTTTCTTCCTTGAATACACAAGAACCAAGGATGGAAGTTCTTGTCGCCCTAAATGTTACACCAATCACTAGTCCCCATAGAGATTTGGACTACCTTCCCTTGGTCGATAAAGATTTTCAAATTAAGGACCTTACTTTTGATGAAACCACCTTGAAGCTATACTTCAGGTATAGGGACAATTATTTGAACAATGCTGATAAAATAGGTCTTTGGGAGTCCAACCTCCCCAAATATCAATTCCCCACTATCCATATTTTCCCAAATATTGTCCACCAATGCTGTGCAAATTACAACCCCAATCTGAGAGCTGTAATGTCCCCTAACCCGAAAGTCCTTTTCATCATTACAACTGAGTCTATAAATGAAATTTTGCAATTATAGCCTCGCCAGGACTTGACTCCCCTTTCCATTGCAGATTTACTTGAAAAATCCTTAAGTCTGTCAGACCTTCATGGGAGAAAAATACAGGCCAAAAGAACCCCCTCCTTATATGTCAAGTTTTTTTACAAGTCTGGGCCAGGATATCATCACCATGATTGCTTGCATTTTGGATTTTACTATTAATGAGTATGTGGATGAGTTGACCCTAGCCTACATGTCTATTTTCACCCTTGGTCAACCTCCTATAGCCAAATATGACTATGCTACATTCATTTCTAATAAGATACATGACCAATTCATGATATTGGAGAATGAGAGGGGTATTTAAACATTCTTCAGTCCTATATCATCTTTTCTTTTACTACCAAACTGATAAATTCCCTTTCTCTGTAAAAAATCTTGACACAGGAGGGAACCTCAGGTTAGTTATCTTTTGGACCTCCATTTTTGACAATTCACCTTCTTCTCCCTACCCTTTACACATTTTATTGATCAATTTGTACATCCAGTAACTACCATGTTGATAGGAAGTCCCCCTCCTAGAATCAGTGATGATATCAAGAGAATTCTTCAGTTATCCAAGCAATATAAGGTTGGAGAATGATACTTGTACCAGAACCATGCCAAGATCAGGATTTATGGGTGTGAGCTGTCTCCCTTCAAAATGCCTAAATACCTCCCCATGCGTTTGTTTGCCCTGGTGTACTACAGGCAAATTATCAACTATGATGAAATCCATTTTATGAAAGCTAAGAAGAAAGCTGAGTTAAGGATAAAGGATCACCTAGGACCATTTGTTTACAACAATAGTAAGGCAGGGAAAGAGGCAGAAGAAATCCTAGATAGATTGAGATTGAAAAAGAGTTTCATCTGGCCTTATGATCCTCATAGCTTCATCTGTGATAGAAGACAGAAACATAAACTATCCCCCTACATCCATCATAGAATTCTAGAAATAGAACAGTATGCAAATAAAAATGAATGGGTGCAGGGAACACTTGTAGAACAAGATAGTGAACAAGTTGAAGTAGAAAATGTTATGAAAAATTTGGAAAGACAATGTGATATAGATTCCTTTGTACAGGTGCCTGAAGAATCTTCATAGAGACCAACACAGGAGGATAGTGCACAAACATCAGGACATCTAGAGACATTAGGGCAACCAGAGACTTCAGGATAGGGAAAAGATTTAGGATCACAGAGCATTTCTGAGGAGTTGACCCAAACTAATACAAACATGGGCAACGCTCCAGTATTGCAGACCCCTCTTAATGAGGAAAGAATTAAAAAAAGAATTAGGAATGAGGCTAGTCCCTCTATAGTGCCATTGGACCAGGTCTATGTGAAAAGGTAGAGATTGGATCCCCTGTCTAAACAGAAATATGAAGAAACAAGAAGTGACACAGTGCAGACAACATTAGTAGGGGAGACACCATCTACCTCTCAAACACAGTTACTAAGCAGACAACAAAGTGTAGAAGTGTCATCACTAAAGACAGCTTCAGAGCAAAGCCAGGATTTGAAAGAGAAGTACAAAGAGATTAAGGCTACGAATGAGAAGGTCAAGGCTCAAACCTATGCCAAATATCTGAAAATGGCTCCTACAAATCAGACAATGTTGATGTTAGCCTTTGACATCAAAGAGGGAAAAATGCAGATGAGCTTTTTGAAGCCAACAATACAACAACCAAAGTCCATGGCTGATTATTTTAAAACAAATTTTGAAGTTCTTGGTAATGACATCCACCCAATTGAACAGATTGAGCTTCATAAGCAAACGGGTGAGATGGTCTATTCCACATTGACCAGTAAAGCCATCATGGCACATCATTTGTAGAAGTCTCTAAGTAATACTATAGCACAATTACCGTTGGAAAAAGCTTCTTCTCAAGCTAAGGACACAAGAATAAAATCATTAGAAGATCTAGTGATTGAGTTGGGACATGATCCCAAAGATGTTAAAACAACTGAAAGTTTGATAAAGAAAAAGAATGATGACATTGTTGCACTCAGGAAAAAACTCAAACTCCCTCCCCTCATACATCCAAAAACTACAGAAGTAATTGAGAAACAAAATGAGGGAGAACTTATGGACTTGATCCTTAAGTTGAATGAACAGTTGAAAGAAATAGAACATGAACTAGAAAAAGCTTTGCAGTCCAAATAGGGTGAGTCGACCACCATGCCTTAGATTGTAATACCCATGGTTTCTATAGCAGTGCCATCTACTATTTCAACATCTTTGGTACCCAACATTCCTCCAGCAACAGCTCTGGTAGTAACAACGACAGTAGGTACTTCAGAAGAATTAGCCACTTCAACAAAGCAAATAGAAGACTTAATAAAGTCCATGGAAGAAATGAAAATCCAAGCAACTGAAATAAAGAAACTAAAAGAAACAGTTACCAACTTGGAAAGAAATTACGAGTTATCACAGATCAATTACACTGAAGAAGAGAGAAATAATGGAAGGATGGCTAAAAGAATTAAAATATTAGAGAATGACTTAACATTGGAAAAGCCATTAAAAGATATCAGAGAGATTTTATGGACCAATACCATTGATTCTATCAATGATGTTTGGTATGCCATTCAGATCATTTTTGAACAAACAGAGTTAGTCAAACAAGCTACAGAGGCTATACAGAAGACCAGGGAAGAATTGGGGGAGAAACCTGAAGAGGCAACCCAATTAATCAACTTATTGAATAGCCAAAACATGCAACAACTGGAACAATGGGATATTGAAGATCGAACTGGTACTATCCTTGAAATTAAGAAAGTTTTGACCAAAAAGAACTTAATTCTTAACCTGGAGAGAAGATCTCAAAGTATCCAAGAAGACATAAATGAGTTTATGGCAAAGTATAACATTCTAAGGGATACAGGACTACCAAACTTATTAGTTATAAATGACAAACTAATGACTCATCGTGACTGGATTGAAATGTTGCACAAACAGGCCAAGAGTCAAGCCAACTCTTCCACAGTAAAAGCACTACCACAGGAAAAGTGTTGTATGATGGTTTAGAAAATCTTCTCTATATTGAGCATGAAGTTAAGCACCTGTTCACAGTTCAACCCAATTTTGCAAAATACACTAAAGCTGACGAAGTATACAGGAAATTGATCAGGATGAAGATACCAAATGAAGAATGGTGGACCAATATGCTCGATATCCTATAATTTAATATGGTAATTCAGAGGTAAATAGAAATATTTAGTAAAGTAAAGGTTGGTAAACAGGTAAAGAGTATCAGAAACATGTAAAGAATATTAGTAGGGAAAAGTAAGCAAAGCTCCAACACATAATTACTAAAGAAACAACAAGAGGCAAATCCGAGTTTCAACCTCCAGCGCTTCCATAAATAAAGGAACAACATCAATCAGTTTTACATCTGTCTCTATATTTTTGTAAAAGATAGTTTTTATTCCCTACAATAAATCTCATGTAGTTATGAGATATTTTTGAGGTAATTTTTGTATAAATACTTCTCCATTCGAAGTGTTCAGGGTGGATTCTATAAAATCTCTGTAAATCTATTATCAAGCTGAAAAATCTTTTGTACTCAAATTTAGATTTTTGCTGGAAAAGGAATGAAAGTTGAGGACATTTCATCAGATTCTCGTGCAGAGTAATTGCAAATAAGTATTCTATCCTTGTGATTTTATGTGTTTTCAATATGTTTCAATGTATCATGCATCTGAAATCTAAATGGTAAAAATAGTCAAATTTGATCAGAATTAGCTTTATTTCTCTCTGCTATCAACAATCTACCATTTATACATTTTCTTCTAATCTATTTCGATAAAGGAATTATTAACTGCTCCTCTATCCCTTTAGTTTTCTCTAATAAGTCCGTCGTGTAGGATTCTTAATTGCCCTCTGCCAGTTGACCTATCTTCCTTTCCTCTTTCTAATCCTAACTTGAGGATTCTTAATTGCCCTCTAGTTTCGAGAAGAAATATCATCCATTCAAGCCCCAAAGTTTGCTTTTATTCTGATATCCTGCTTTTGGAAATCCTACCTCTACCATTTGACTTCTTCCAATGAATTATCTGGGATTGACTCCATAGCCCAATGGCCTAAAGCCTAGTTTACCCATTTGTTTCAGAACTCCACCCATCTCAAACAAAACAACCTCCCTCAACATTAATACTAGCCTAAAATCTTTTCAAACATAGCTAAATCATAAAGAGAGAGCCCTCTCTAGACTAGGTGGGCTAGCACCTAAGTCTAAAAGTTGGTTTGTAGTTACCTTGGATCCTTTCCTTCTTTTAAATAACTTCTAAGGAAAATCTGAGTGATAACAACTGCATCTAGCTCTACTCTTTCCTATGATTACTGTCAGTCCATTCACAAATTGGGTTATTGATTTTAATACTTGCAGTCAGCCTTCGGCAAAAAATGATAAGTATATCATCGTAGCTGTCAACTACTTTACTAAGTGGGCCGAGGCTATGCCCACTTTCAAGAACGATGGTAAAAAAGCAGCTCTGTTTCTCTTCAACCAAGTCATTTCCTGGTTTGGTATTCCCAAAGAGATTGTCATTGACCATGGGAGTCATTCCAAAACTAGATGATGTCTGAATTGGCTCTTAAGTTAGGTTTCTTGCAAGAGCATTCATCTCCTTATTATCATCAAGACAATGGGAAAGTTGAAGTTGTGAATAAATCCATAAAAAGTCATCCTGCAAAGGACGATTAACAAAGCTCGATCTAATTGGCACATTATGTTATATCTGACACTTTGGGCATACCAAATGTCAGTTAAGACTGCTATAGGTTTTCCTCCTTTTCAACTAGTGTATGAGTTGGAATCAATTTTTCTTGTGGAATGTGAAATTCCTTATGTTAAATTAGTTGTTGAACTTTTTCTAAACATTTCTAGTATTGAAGAACACCTCATTCATTTGGAACATCTTGATGAGCAGCGTCGAGATGCAACTAGAATCAATGAAGCTCATAAAAAGAGAGTAAATCTCAATATGATAAGCCTGTCTATCCTAGGGTTTTCTCATAAGGAGACATTCTCTTGGTTTATGACCAAGAAAAAGATGCCTTGGGGGCAGGCAAGTTCAAATCTATGTGGTACAGTCCCTTTATTGTTAAAAGGTCTTGAAAAAGGGAGCTTATGAGTTGGCTGATTTTTTAGGGAAACGTATTAAGAGTGCCCAAAAATGGGCTCTATCTTAAAAAGTATTTTGCTTAGGTATTGGCCTAACATTTTCTTAGTTGTAAATATTTTATATTTGTGCATATCTATCTATCGATTTAGTAGAGATGCCGATATTCTTGATCTACTTTTGTAGGTATTGATGGATGATTTGATATATCTAGGGTTTGTCAATGGTGCTAATAGACACATCCAGAACCTTGCTTGCACGGCTTGGGTGATTTATTATCCATCTGGCCAATTTTTGGTCTCAAGAGATGTATCACTCCTGCTTCAAACAATGTTGCCGAATATACTGTTGTTATTAATTTACTATATGATGCAATATCTCTTGGTATTGATTCATTAGTAGTATACTTGGATTCACAACTAGTGGTATCTCAATTAAACAACATTTATCGTGTGAGAGATCCTTATTTATATCACTAATTTCTGAGAGTGTGTTTATTATAGTCATCATTTATTTATATCACATTTATTCATATTCCATGATCAAAAAATTCATTTGTAGATTCTATCACTAATCAAGCTTTAGATTGTGTTAGACCAGAAGGTAACTCCTCAAATTAAATAATGTTATTCATTCAGGTTGTTCATTATTATATACAAGAGGGAGTGACTGTTCAGTTCATCTCCCGATGACTCTCCATCTTTTCTATTATTTATTTACATTAATTAAATTTGTTCACCAAATCCCTATGATTAAGTGTCAACATTCCCCTCCTTAATCTAAAGGGATGTTAGTGAGTCCAAGCATCGTTATTGTTTGATGCCATACAAGGATTTCACAAGTTTTCATACTTTATGTTCATGTCCTTTCACAACAAATCCTTTAGGCTGGGACATAAAAAAATTCTCTTTTAGATCTCCATTCAATAAAGCAATTTTTACATCCATTTGATGGACTTTCCAACCATTCTGAGCTGCTAGGGCAAAGAGTATTTGGATGGCAGCCCATTTTGTTGTGGGGGCAAAAGTCTCCTCATAATCGACCCCTTCCTTCTGTGCAAAACCTTTTTCCACAAGCCTGCCTTTGTGCTTGTCAAGTGAGCCATCAACTTTATACTTGTTCTTGTAGACCCACTTGCAGCCAATTGGTTTGGTTCCTAATGGAGGATGCCATTCTTTATCAGGGAATCATACTCCTTTTGCATTGCTTCTTTCCATTCATCATGAGAAGTAGTTTCTTTGAAGGAATTTGGTTCAAAATCTGTAGACAAATTCAATTCACAATTATAAGAAACATCCATATTAATAGGTGAATCAGAGTCATCTACATCACCTCCATTTTTCCGATTTGAATTTATACTTCTTGTCTTTCCAACCTTATCAGGATGAACACTTTCAAGTGTCTTAGTCAGCCACTTTTGGGGACCTTTCTATGATGGTCCAAGCTACTCCATTGATTGAGTTGGGACTGAATCAAGATTGTGTCTGCCAATTTTGTCAATCACATCACTCAAAGTATCATCCGTTGTTGGAGTTTCATGTGGGGGAGTGAATGCTTCAGAAGAAGATTCCACAGGTTGATCTAGTATAGGAATCCCCCCTTCAATATGTGGAATCTGATTATCAAATTCTTGAAATGATTTTGCATTTGAGAATCTATCCAAGTGATAAAGTTGTTGCTCAACAACATTGTCAGTTTTGGATGATTCAAGAAAGATTACATCTCTAGATACAACAAACTTTTTATTGACTTCATCATAGAGATAGTATGCTTTGGAAGTGTTTGAATACCCCAGGAAGATACACTTACGACTTCTTGCGCCAAGTTTGTTTCTATGTACCTTTGTTATCAAGGCATAACATGTGGAACCAAAGACCTTGATATGATTTACCGAAGGAATATGCCCATACCACATTTCATATGGAGTCTTGTTTCTAATAGCATTTGATGGACATCTATTTTTTACATATACAGCACATAGAACTACATTAGCCCAAAACATCAATTTTACATTTTTGAAAAACATCATGGAGCGTTCCATATTTAAGATTTCCCTATTCATTCTTTTAGCTACTCCATTCTGTTGGGGATTATAAGGCATAGTTGTTTGATGTTTGATCCCATGTTGGAAAATATAGTTTTCAAATTCATTTGAAGTGTATTATTTTCCATTATCAGTGTGAAGAGAGCCAATATGAGATTGTGCATCATTTACAATCCATGTATGAAAGTTCTTGAATGTTTGAAAAGAATCATATTTGTTCTTCAATAAATGAACCCAACACATTCTGGTGCATTCAGCAATAAATGTCATCATATATTTATTTCCATTTGCAGAAGCTACAGACATTAGCCCACATAAATCTGAATGATTGAGTTCAATTTTTCTATGTTCTCTTGAATGTGAATCATGAAAAGACTGTTTGCTATGCTTTCCTAGAATGCAAGCATCAAATTGCTTAAGTTTCATAGGAATTGTAGGAAAACCAGTAACACCATTTTTCTTCAACAAGCAGAGACTGTCATAGTTCAAGTGTCCAAATCTAGCATGCCATAATAAACTTGATGGAAATGTACCTTCTTCATAATGAGAATTGTATGAGAAATTTTGTGCACGAGTAGAGGTACCCTGCAGCTTGAGAAACCTTTCTTCTTCTATCCACATCATGACAAGTGAGTGGTCTGATGCTTTTCTCACCTCAATCTTGCCATAAAACATATGAATGGAGTGTCCTTGCCAGTGGATGTGGACCAAGGACAACAAGTTTCTCCTCAGCTATGGGAGATATAGAACATGATGCAGAAGAATGTTTGCAAGACCAGGCAATTTAAGCCTGATTGTGCCAAGCCCTGATGGCTTGAGTTTTGATTTGTCTGCAAAGTATACTGCTCCATCAACATTGTCAGTAAATTCTTCAAAAAAATAATTTCTAAAAGTCATGTGGCAAATTTCTCTTGAATCAAGCAGCCAATCATTTTTCGAAGAAGCAAGTGAAGCATTAAATAAGTCTTCGTTTACCTTTCTCTCTGTCATTAGTCTTACCTTTGGGTTGGTTTCTTTCTTGCTCAATTTTTTCCCAAGGCAGCTTCCATGTGGATGCATCATGTGATCCATCTCTTTTGCAACGTATACAGTGCAAATTTGACTTTTCTCCTTGAGAATGTTTGCTCCCCATGCCTCTGAAATTTCTTCCTCTTCCTCTTCGACCACCTCTTCCTCTAGAAGAATATTGAGCAAGATTATTTTCTCTATGAGCAAGACACATAGCCTCTTCAGAAGATTTAGGAGTTAACTTCTTCTAAATAGCTTTCTCTCTTTCAGCAATTTTTTTCACAAGGGAGTCAAAGGTAATATCTTTGAGGTTTCCATTTGCTTGCAATGACTCAAAATAATTTGAGTAAGTGGGATAAAGTGCCTTGAGAAAAGCTATCAGAGGAATATATAGTTCAACATTAGTGACTTTGATATCATGCATTATAGATTTTACTTCTGATGCAAGAGCAAGAGCAAGAGGATCATTGTTTTGTAATTCAAGGGTGAAGAGTTTAATCATGAGTTGAACAACTTCAAGTGCATGTGAGTCATAGAGTTCCTTCAGTTTTTGTAAGGCTTTGAAAACATTTGAAAATGGAAAAATATGTCGACTCACCTCTTCACTTACTGATGCTGCAATAAATGCATAGGCCTTGCTATTCTTATTTTCCCAAATGGCGAAATCCTTGTCTGAGGTAGGTTGTTCTAGCTCTTTGTCTTCATCTCTAATGCACACTTCTTTCCACAAATCATTGAAAATGAGGGTGTGTTTTATCTTCCAAGACCACTCAGGATAGTTCTCCGTGCCAGTGAGAACTACTCCCATAATAGATATGATTGAATGCATTGTCAAATCTGTGTACTGTGGGAAAAAAAAATTGCTCTTCTAGTGGTAAAACAATTTGCACTTGCTGTGTAAAAGAAAAAAAGAAAAAATGTGTTGTAGTAAAATATAGTTCTGATATGTATATATCATAGGTATATTTGGTTATATTCAACAATCCATAAACTGAAGTAGATTTACCAGATAGCAATGGGGAGTAATGGGCCAACGTAATGGGAGAGTGGTATCGTAATGGTGACAACGTATGGAGGAGGGAAATATATGATAATGGCATAGTTATATATTCACACAGGAGAGGAGGATCTCATGATCGTTCTCCAAGTGGCGCAGAGGTGTCTAGAGTGCGTTTTGTGTGGCCCCAAATTTCATGGAACATAAGATTTGATGGGTTCTTTGGAAACTCTCAAAATGGCTCTTTATCATATTGTCACATTCACCCAGCCGCAAGACAACAATAGCATTGGAGGAGGGACGTGGAGTCATATGGGAGTGTTCAACATGGAGCAGCCACCGCACCAGCGTGATACCAACAGTGGAGACCAAGCATTCAACATAATATGCACGGATAGGTGATGGCATTTTGTCTAACGTTCCTCCACCTGTGGCAAGAGCCACACCAAGGTCGCCCGAATCTCAATCGTCCTTCCTCCTTCGCATTGTGGCAGCATTCAGACACAGTTCTCAACATTCGTGGTTCAACCTCGGCAGCGAAGGACTGTAGTGGGTTAGCACAATGAGTAAGGAAAACTAGCGTATGCCCGCGGGAGCATTACACAACATTTGGATAGAGGCCAGTGTTTGGAGTCTGTGAATGTACACCAAATTGTCACGCAGAGGGTAGAAATCAGATAATGATAATAAGCAGAGAAATTGACAGAAATGACAGAGTCTGGAGCTGCTAGAAAAAATGGCGTAAAGGAGTTACAAGAGAAGAAAACTAAAAATAGAGGCTGGTTCTGATACCATGTCAAACCAGGAGGTAACTCCTCAAATCAAATCATGTTATTCATTCAGGTTGGTCATTATTATATACAAGAGGGAGTGACTGTTTAGTTCATCTCCTGGTAACTCTCCATCTTTTCTATTAATTATTTACATTAATTACAGTTGTTCACCCAATCCATATGATTAGGTGTCAACAAATTGGCACATAAATCATTCATCAAATTAAAAATATAAAATAATCGAAGAGTCATCTGTATATATATGATCATCACAGTGAAACTGTCGGTACATAAGTAGAAGTTTTATGTTCAAAGTAATATACAAAATTGGGACAATATTGTCCTACAAAATTAGGGCTTATGCCAATAATCATGTCTAATCAAAAGATATGATCATCCATAATTTTATATCTATGGGTCCTCCTCAGGGTGAGCATCACAGAAGAAGATGATGGCATTTTCCACCCGTTGGAATAGTCACACCCAATCACGTGGAACTCCTACCACGCGCCTCTGCATTTCTTTCGGAAGCTCTTCTATGGCTACTATAGGTACCTGATGAGTCTGTCTCACTAAGTTTCTTTGTTTATGAGAGAGGCTAACAGAAGGGTCCTTTCAGTCTCAGCTGCAACCCCATCTATGTCTCTTACATGGCGCCTATGCCTAAGTAGACCCGCAAGTCTTATTGGTCCAATATATGTGTCATGATCAAAATAATTTTGTAAGTATTTGTCTCATAAAAATGATTTTTAGTTTATTTATACTTAAAATCTAAAGAAAAAATTAATACATTTCAAAAATTAAAAACATTTTTACCTATGGCTCCGCAGGTTGCATCTAGTGGCAACACTAGATTTGGGTCTCCTCTGAAATCCATGCCAGTGTAGGGGTAGTCCTCAACAGTTATGACTTGTTCCCACCAGGAGAAGAACTCATCATCGAAAGTGTTTCTAGGGACTTCATTGCCCCCTAGTCTTTTCATCAAATCAACCCATCTACCCACTCGAGGATCCCTCGGGCTGCTAATGGTGGACAGTACCTTGGTTTGAAGCCCTGGCCTCTCTCGAAGAAAAAGGAGCACAAAATGGTTCCATATCTGAATTTTTCATTTGACCTTTTCTAATGGATGTAATTTTTTTTTTCATGCTAGTCAAGAGGGGTGTACACCAATCAAAAACTGTTGTAAGACACTCTACTGCTAGAGTCATTGAAACTTGAGAAGCTTGGTGTAGAGAGGTTGACCCATTCACTCTATCAATGGCAAAGAAAATGATTCTCAAGGCTAATCTCTCTACACGTTTAATTGGAATTTGAGTTCCATTCTTCTCTTTGTTCCCTGGGTAGTAGATATGTACGTAGTCCTCCACATTGAGGCTCCCTCTAGTTCTACCTGTCAAGTTGACCTTCTCTCCTCTTCGAGAAAGACTAGTGATAAAATAGATATCCTCTATTTCTATTCTTAGAGGAATTTTGTCAATGATGAAGGCATCCTCTTCTGTATCCTAATAATGGATCAAAATCTCTATTAATCTAGTGTTTGCCTTCATGTTTGGAATCTTGAATTTTTTTAATAAACCACATCCTTTTAATGCATTTAACACCATTTGATAATCAATCATTTCATTATCAATTTCACTATGTTCCCTTTCTCTCCATGTGATAGACATCCTAAAAAAAAAAAAAATTGGATCACTAGAAACTGTGCTTTAAATTTTCAAATTGCACACATGCGGATTCACTATATACACAGTTGCATATAGGGATGCTTTATACGTGAGTCTACGATGTCCAACCCACATGCATGCAAGGAACAAATTTTTAAACTATTTTTCTACGGTGAAATTTTCAAAAAAGCAATAAAATTTATCTAAGAATCATTTAGGAGATTACTTGGATAGTTGAAGGTTGAACCGATGGACGAATCGGATGGATTGAGTGTTACATAGGATTTTGTCGTTGTCCCTATACTCCCCCGTCCACAATCTTGGAGGACCTCTACAGTGAATCCCACATGCTTTCCTCTCATGAAGAAACTCCCATTATGTTCCTCTTCATGAGTAGAATAATTCTCTTTTGCATTATTTTCCAAAAATATTTTGTTAACCCCAGTTTACAATATCGATGCTAATGACCTGTGTCCTCCTCGCACCGATATGCAGGAATTAAAACTATCATTAAAACCGATCGGATCGAATGAACCCTTTCTCAGTCACGTTGATCCTCTTTCGAAAAGTTTTTTAAATATGGAGCTGTTGTGGTGAAAACACAACCCCCCCATTATTGATTTGCTCAACTCAAATAATGGAGACCCTTTCTATAAAAATTTTGGCTAAACACCTTTTTGGAATTTTATTTAGTTGATTGACCTACGCTTTCGTTAATTTCTCATTTTCTTTGGATTCTTGTTTTGATTGCTTTGTTAAAATTGATTTTTTATAAGCTTCCCATTGACACTTGTTTCACCTCATTTGGTCAACTGGTTTGAAAATGGTTCTCCTTTGAAGTCTCGTCATTTATCTGGCCTGGGTTAAAAATGCATAAAATGTACAATATTGCACATTTTGTAAATAAATTAGTTCAATAACACATTTTTTTCAAATATTAACCCCTAGTTAGTTATTACTAACATTTTTCATTTTTCACCCAAATCATGAATTATCGGGATCTTAGTAATTTGCTCTAATTTCCCACATTAATTATTAATTTCGAAAACCCAAGATTTCAAAGTAGCTGTAGTTTATTTTTCATTAAAGTAGCTGTAGTTTAAAAACTAATATTCATAAAAATAAAACCAAAATAGAAAATTTGTTGTTTAATATTAAATTTTAAATTAACTAATTAATTATATATTAAATATATTAATTTAATTAAATCAAATTTAAAATATATATATATATATATATATATATATATATAAAATAAATATAAAAAATATTTTTTTCGCTGGGGGATCAGGTCGGAAGTTTTGATCGGGACATATTTTTGAAACGCCGATACTCTTCATTCCCCAATCCAATTTGCCGATTGCGAAAAACAAAAGGCATGGGGGGCATTAACTTAGGTTAAAAGACTCATACGTAGGTTAAAAGACTTAAGTTTTGTTTTAAAGCTTCAACACTCATACGTATGAGTGAAAAATATAAAGGTAGTTATAATTTTAATTTTATAATAATTTATAATATTTAATGTTTTATTTATATTTAATTTATTAATATAAATTAAAATTAAATAATTTAAATATATTTGATAAATATTAATTAAGTTTATAAATAGTTAATATGTTAATGATTTAAATTAATATTAATTAATAATAGTTTATTAAAAATTAGTTTAGTTTATGATTAACAAGTTAAATTAGAATTAAATTATTTAGTTAAATATTAATTTAATTTAGGATTTAATTTTTAATTAAAATTTAGATTTTTAGCCAAGCATAAAAATTTCTAGATTTACATCAGATTTGATCCATCAACTTTGGAGGTTCATAGATTGAGTTATACTTGGGCAAATGAGGCCCACGGCTCATTAGAAAGATAAAATCGAGGAGAACATTTTTTAGGAGGTTTCACTAATAGATTTCGTCATTTATTAGGTCGAACATCAGGCAGAAGATCAAGCTCCGAAATTCTAAAACAAAATCAATTTTCTAAGTTATTTTCTGCATTTTCATTTGTCCAAGCCTCTTCTATTTGCAGATCCATTCGTCAATAATATCCTTAGCCAATTAAATTATCCCAGGCATTAAGAGAAAGCTTATATTTTATTTTCAATTATTCATTTAAAGAGAATTTGTTTGGATTTGATTTAAATGCCAACAATGCCATTTTGATTTTATTATTGCATTTTAAATTTGTTTTGATTTCTTCTTGCAGGAAAATAGTAGAAGAGCTATGGAGAAAATGATTTCAATCAATGAAAATGCTCCAGCAATTAAAGATTGGAAATTTGAGCAAATAAGATTGGATTGGGCAGATTTCTCTTCAACAAACGCTCCTCTCCAAAATTCCTTTGCAAATAGTATAAATAATAGATTGTAGAATGTAATTAGGGGGCTGCTCTCCTCTGCAATTCTAGACTTCTAAAAGCACTACTGTAATAGAAATTTAGAATTGTAGGAGGGAGGAGAGAAAATCTCAGATCTGAGGATTATTGAGGATTTTTCCTTTGTATCTTGAATTATGTATGAAGGGCAGAGTTTGCACTATTGTGGCTCTAGTTTTGAAGACAAAAGTTCAAGCAATGTAAAGGACTGTTGGAGACCAAGGTCAGAGAAATGGATGTAATAAATTGGTATTTTTAATACTATTGTTTCGAATATCAATTTCATTTTTATGGTAACAAGAATGTCTCATTTTATTCATGTTTGTGCACTCTTGTCAATATGGGTAATTTGTCTCAATGTTGTTATTATGTATCTCTGTTCTTATGGAATAAATTTTGATTTCTGAGTAACTACTTACTCAGAAATCTGTTTTATAAAACTGATTTATTAAATAGTAATGTGTTATGAACTATTTCTGCATATTATTGTTTAATTATTGGATTTATTGATTTGATAATCAATATCATTTTTGTGAACTACTTCCTAGAATGTTGTTGGTTTATTATTTCAGTTAATAGGTCTCAATAGGATGTGTTTTGGTATCCATAATATCAGTTAATTGGACTACTTCATTAACTTGATATTCATTATAAACAAGATATGTTTAAATCCCAATATTTTAATTACCTTGCTCTTAATTGGGTTAGATCTATATCTGCCTAATTAAAATAGGATTTAAATTAGTTCCTTTTACTTGCTTTATAGAATAAGTTTGTGTTTAGAGTAATTTCTACATTCTTTTAAGTCCTCTTCTCAAAGAGGCAAAATTTTAGTTGTGGCTTGGCTGAACCCAAATGGGCTTAAGGATCATTCTCTTGCCTGATTAGCAAGAAGAAGTGATCTGATATCCCTGTCTATTGGTAGTTAAAGATACATCATAAATCAATAGTGATAAGGAGAAGGTAATTGGACCTAGTTAGACCAGTCGGAGCCACCACACCAAACGGAAAAGGAGTTGCTTTAAGGTTCGGACCGGGTGGTTATCCCCTAGTGTTGTCGCAACGATTTTCGAGGCATCAACAATTTTGGCGCTAGAAAGAGGACCTGAGATTTTTGTCTATTGGAGTCTTTTCAATTTTGATATTTTATTTATTGTGATGGCTCCTATTAAACTTCAAATTTGGAGTTGTATCCATGGACGTGCATCTTCCAATACTCCACCTGAAGTGGTAAGACTTTTGTTTCAGACAAAGTTTAATAGTAAGAAAAATTCTTCTGCTTTTAATCATGTCCTTCAATTTATTCAAATTGTTTCAAATTATGATTTTCAAGGAATTGATGAAGGCATCTTATGCAGAATTTGTACTCTCACATTTGCGGCAAAAGCCAAAAACTGGTGTAGAACTCTTCTAGTTGCTTCAATTCATAGCTGGGATCAATTTGTTACAATTTTCATTTCTAAATTTGACGGCTACAATTATGAACAGTGATGTGAAGAAATTGAATATCTACGAAGATTTGAAAATGAGTCTGTTAATGACTTTAATATTCGATTTCATTTGAATTGTTTAAGATTTAAAGTTGAAGATAAACCTACGGAAGAAGAATCACTAGATTGGTTTGAATATATTTGTTCTCTTCCTCCCATTCCCAATCCATATCAAATTAGTTCAATTTTTGTTTCATCCCCTTCTAACATAAATGAGAATTCCAATATGGATGTGCAAATAAATTGTGATGAAGCTTTTTCACAAAACCTGGAAAATATTTCTTATCAAATACAAGAAGACAACATCAACAATTTTGAAGAAAGAGCCACCTTGAAATCTGAAAGCTACTTTGAAGTAAATTCGGAAAATCAAATCGCAAATCAACAAGCACAAGCAACAATCAAAGTAAATAATAAAATGCAAACTGTTGTGCAAATTTCTGAATTTTTCATAATGAGCAAATGCCGAAATCAGAATATCAAAGTAGCCTTCTTCAAGAAAGCATGAGCACACAAAGGAATGATTTGTAATCTGAAATTTACAATGAGCATAATGCACAAGAGTTCTCAAATAGAGACACTTTTAAATACATTGTTTCAGGTTCACATTTTTCCCTTTATCCTGATATTTTTAATGATGATAATTTTTTCCCTCTTGGTATTAATGATATTTTAGAAAATATAGATGCTGATCTAAATGAATTACCATTAAGTTTTTATCAAGATAGAGAAGCAATTAATGATCATTATTTTGCCATTAATGAACATAAAATTCTTGTTCCTCTTGGTTTAGATATATTGGATGAGATTGAAGGGAATTCTAAAAAATCTTGTAAATTCATTTATGATAATTACTTTGACATCGAGGATGTTGATTTCTATTCTTCTCAAGAGAATCTTCATGATAAAATACAAATAACATCCGAGAATGAGGAACGCTTCAATTTAGAAATTATCCCAACCAATCCTCATTTTAAAGTAGCAAATTATCTTCATGATTTCACCATTCAAGAAAACATTCAAATTTATGATTCGTATCATGATCAAGCTCTCATTCCTACTCATAATCATAATTCGTTTTTTAGTTCACAAGTTGGAATTCGAAATTACTCAAATTCCATAGTTCTGGCTAATCCTTGTGAAAAATAAATCATTTCAAAAAGATCCCAATTGTGTTGTAATATTAGTTGTAACAATAGTGATTTCATTTTATTTTTGTTTCTTCACTCTTTTTGTTTAAAATTAGATTTTATTTCTAATCTTATTTTTTAGATTTTTGACACTTTACGCTGGCATATTGAGCACTTTACTATCAAACATCTAATTGATGCATTGCCTTCTTTGAAAATTGAAGTTTTACATTATAATCAAGAGTATCAAAAGCTATTTCAATTTCAATTTCAATCAATGCTAATGTTTTATCAAAAGCTTCTATTTTTTCAAAGGCAATATCAACAAGAGAATGCATTTTTACAATCTAACCAGCAATCCAATTTAATTAATAATTTTCCATTTCATTTGAAAGATTTCCATCCAATTTTCATTAATTCATTTCAAAAATATTTGGAAAGTTTTCTTTCATGGAAGATTGTCAATGATCTAACATTTGTACATAATATTAACAATTTTTTCCATAGCTTTGAATTTAAAAGCTCATCTTCGCAATCTGGCCTATCATTTAATCTTTTGAACATTTTCCAATTACTAATAGAAATCCATCCAGATTTCTATGATCCAATTGGTATTCAATTGGAAAGAAAATTTCAAGAGAAGGAGATTTTAATTAACTTGCTAACAATCACTGTACACTTTGATTTCATATTTAATTTTCTTAGTTTAATTGGATTTGTATTTTTATTACTAACATTAGAACTGTACATGCATGCAACAATTAAAATGAGAAAATGGCTACACTGGAAATATGACTATACCTAGTCATTTTCATGTATATGGTTAGAATAGGAGTAGAATGAATTTAGCTAGTTTGTTTTGTATAGTTAATTAGTTTTTAACAGTTTTGTAGATTAAAAAATAAAACAAAGCAATCAGCCTTTCTCATACATGTTCAGTGAAAACATATTTTTCCTATCAGAAAGTTTTAATTCTTGCTTTCCTTTTTAAAGTTCTTACAACAATATCTCTACTCTGCCTATTTTGAATATTGTCTTAATTAAATTCAATTGAGGTTGCATTTGGCATCAATCGCTTCAAAGCCACTTCTCTTTATTTCGAGATTTCCTTCTAAGATTTTCTTTTGAAATTTATATGATAAAGGTTTTGAGGATATAAAAGCTTCATGATTTCATTATCCCATGAAATGTATGACTCTCTATGATAAGCTTAATTCCAATTCAATCATTAATAGTCAGTCTAACCTTTCATTGTAATCACATGAAGTCCATATTATCTTCCTCGAAATTTACTAAAATGACCTTAAGGGTGTCCCTATTGCTGTGTGCACACATTTAAATCTGTGTTGTTATTTTTCCTAAATTAGTGGCTTTATCCCATTCTGATCTTTAGTTGCAATACGCATCATATTTGGTTACTAGAGGCATTATTGAATAGTCGTTATAACAATACAGATTATTCTCAAGTTATTCAGAATAAGCAGAGGTAATAAATTGTTGTTTCAATTCAAAAGGGAAGCCTATTTTTATATTTATTTCTGGTAAATTTTACATTTCCTAAACATGAATAAACATATTTTATTTAGGCTGATTGCACACTTAGATTTAGAATAAATGATGAGATGACTTTGAACAAAGTCAAAATTTTGATAGATCCAACGAAGAATTTGAAAATTCATGAGGTAAAATCTACAGACAAATTCCTTCCAAGTATGCATTCACAAGTTCATTTTCATCTATTATTAGTTTATCTTTTCCTTAGTTTATTTTTTATTTTTGTTCTCTTTTATTTGTAGGTTTTCATTTGTTTTCAAAATTTGAAGCAACAAACCCATTTCAAATTTGCAACAGGCTCAGGGAAATTTTATTTGCGATTCATTAGAATTTGAACATTTTTAACTTTGCTTTCATTCATCATTTCAATTTAGTATTCATATTGTTGATACTACGATGAATGCATATTCACAATACTACCATCCCACTCATCCTCGTCAATAATTTCCTTCCGATATCGCATCATCCATTTCACAATCATTTCCAGTGAAATATTTCATCGAAAGAAGCCCTTGACATTTTTGATAACAAATTGATGATCTTAGACCTCCTCGCTCATATGTCATATCACATTTCACATATCGGAGGTTTGCAATTGAATCTACTTCCATTATCATGAATCGCCGATCTCCGAGAAATGACTTTACCGATATTGCGATGTTCTCATAATTCGGGACTCGACATCAAATTTAAATCCAGTTCACAAGAGATATCGCATCTATTCAATCGCAATAGTAATAAAAGAATAATTTTAAAGGGTCGATGTCTCGGATCTGATATGTTATCAAATTTTCATCATAAAATTATCGGGTCCACCTTTCGTCGCATATCGGCATATTGAGAATTGTTACATTGTGCGCTTAAGATTTCCGATCACGATCGCCAATTAGCCACGTCATTCATCGCATATCGGCATTGCAGGAATCATATTGTGTTACATCCGGTGCTTAACATTGCCGATTGCCAATTAGTTATGTCATCCATCGCATCGCCGATATCGCAATCGCTTCCTTGCATTTTTATTTATGAATCTGTGATGCGCGATGTGTAAAATACAAATCGCAAGATACGGTTTGCGATGTGCAATTTGTGACATAACTGTCCCCGATCCCTAATATAATATTTCTTTAATAATGCGATCGCTTCATCTCATCGCACATGTTCTCATCACATGTTCTTAATCGACAATTTTCTATTGCAATCTCCGATGCGATAGCTTCCAATGCATGCCTTTGAGCCATTGACATTTAATCGATATATTGCATAGCAACAAAGGTAAAATCTTGCAAATTAAAATTCAAGCATGGTAAAGAGACATGTGATGCAAATCATCCAATACGGCGATGTGTCATTTTAAAAGAGAGCTTGGGTAACCACTATGGTAAGAAAGCAGTTAATGACCAATTTGTAGCATATTCAAATCATTTCATTTTCTCATACATTTCAGATTTAAATAAATAATTCCATAATTAAAAATGGAATTCAAGACCTCTCTATCTTCATATTTAAATTTTGTTATCTTGGATTTGGTCTTGATTATGGACAATTTATAAAATCATGGAATTTATATAAAACTTATAATATTTTGAGAAATAGTCATTACTGCAAATTCTCATTCTTATTTCTGATGCATTGGTTTTAATTTGTTTTCCCTTGAATATTAAGCATTCCATTTTTGCATTTCACTGCTTACTTTAGTTTAAATAAAATAAATAATGATTTTGGGTTATAGGATTTTGGTTAGTTTGACTTCTTCATGTTTTTAATTTTAATTAAAATAAGAAGTCAGCTAGTTTGGAGAAACTAATACCTTTCAGGTAAGATTAAAAGAAATTCTCCAATGGTAAGATTCACGTACCCACTTTCATTAATTTTCATTTCGTTAATTTACTTTCATGTTTGTTTTTAAATTATGCTGATATAAAAATCTATTTTGCAGCTCTTCATAAAAGCTTCCATCCTCTACCAGATCATATTTTCAAAGTCCTATACTTTTCTCTTGGATTTATTTCAATAAGCAGCGATAATCTTCATTGAAATAGCTACACCTGGAAATTTCTGAACCTTTAGTTTGTTTCTTTAAGCAATCATTTTATTAGAAAATGATTAAGATGATGCTTTGAAACAAAAAGATTAATATTAGACATAAGGTTTTCATTGTGGCTGAATTTTATCGTCGCTTTTATCCAAAAAGCCTAAAACACTCACAACCCTGCAAGGTATGATTTTCCAAAATCTCGACATGAGAATGATTGATTACACGATTATTTTCTTTTTCTTCATATTGTTGAGACATTGGTATAAACATTCTTGTTTGAGATTATCTTTTGAAACTTTGATTTTCCTTTTCACTTTTAAAAATTTCTTCATTTTTATTTTGTTTGCTGATTTCTTTTCTCACTTTAGCATAAGAATTCTTTTCCTTTGGTTTTCAATTTGGATTTTGGTGATTATGCCATGACTTATATGGAAGGCTTACTTGTTACCTAACTATGGCTAGCATACATGGAGAAAAATTGTTAATAGTCACCTATTAGCTTTTTCTTAAATCTCTTAGTGAAGTTTGATTTTCTTATTATAAAAGTAGACATACTTAAGGAAGAGATTACCAATTTAGAGAAGATGACAAAGTATCATAAAATCTGGAGAAATTTCTTTTTCATCAAAATTGTAATCATTTTGAGATTTCAATATTTTATTAAGACCTTTAAAAGTTCTATTATCAGTCAAGAAAAGTTATGTTTAACCAAGTAAAGACACTTTACAGCAAAGCACCTTTAACTCTGAAATTGTCATTCTTAACTTTTAAGGAGTTAGTGATTCTTCTTGTCCCAAAGAGTCTTATTTTTATAGAGTATAATTCAGAAATATATTTAAACTTAAAAGATAAGAGGTCTCATCATGAGCCTGCTTACCATGATCATAGGGGAAAAATAAGCTGACATTACCAACACTGCTAAACAAACCAGGGTAATGGCTTATGAATGCAAACAATTATAAGACAAGGGGTCTCATCACGAGCCAACTTGTTCAGTCCAATTATAACCAGTGAATAGCATTGTCAACTATCTGGCCAACAAACCAGGACAATGGCTTTTAAGATTTATAACAAAAATAAAAAAAAATAAAAAATAAAAAATAATACATATATAAATGGATTTATCTCTAGTTCAATAATTCTTAAAGAGATGAGATTCTGAATCATTGATGATTAAAAGGTAACTCTGTCGAGACTATAGATGTTTTCTGGCAGCAGTGGCTCTACCTGTGGCAAATGATTGTATTTTAAAAGCTAAGCTGTAAAGTAACTCTTGCTTTATCTCTACAATTAATTAAGGACTGATATAGAGTTTTGAAATATTTTAATTTATGAGAAATTTTAAGAAAATTTACAGTTAGATGATTCTGGCTTTTATTCAGATTAATGAACCTAGTCAAACATTTCAAACATAATTCTCTCTTTTTTAATTATTTTTACTTTAATTTTAGGAAAATCTCATTCATATCAAACAGAGATAACTGGTTCTTCTCCCGTGTGTCGCCATTGTTGTGGTGAAAACACAACCACCCCATTATTGATTCGCTCAACTCAAATAATGGGGACCCTTTCTATAAAAAATTTGGCTAAATACCTTTTTGGATTTTTATTTAGTTGATTGACCTACGATTTCGTTAATTTCTCATTTTCTTTGGATTCTTGTTTTGATTGCTTTGTTAAAATTGATTTTTGATAAGCTTTCCATTGACGCTTGTTTCATCTCATTTGGTCAACTGGTTTGAAAATGGTTCTCCTTTGAAGTCTCGTCATTTATCTGGCCTGGGTTAAAAATGCATAAAATGTACAATATTACACATTTTGTAAATAAATTAGTTCAATAACACATATTTTTCAAATATTAACCCCTAGTTAGTTATTACTAACATTTTTCATTTTTCAGCCAAATCATGAATTATCGGGATTTTAGTAATTTGCTCTAATTTCCCATATTGATTATTAATCTCGAAAACCCAAAATTTCGAAGTGACTGTAGTTTATTTTTCATTAAAGTAGCTGTAGTTTAAAAATTAATATTCATAAAAATAAAACCAAAATAGAAAAATTGTTATTTAATATTAAATTTTAAATTAATTAATATATTAAATATAATCAATTTAATTAAATCAAAATTTCAAACATAAAAAATAAAAAAAATATATATAATATTAAAAAATATTTTTTATCGCATCGGGGATCGGTTCGGAAGTTTTGATCGGGACATATTTTTGAAACGCCGATACTCTTCATTCCCCAATCCAATTTGCCGATTGCGAAAAACAAAAGGCATGGGGGGCATTAACTTAGGTTAAAAGACTCATATTTAGGTTAAAACACTTAAGTTTTGTTTTTAAAGCTTTCAACACTCATACTTATGAGTGAAAAATAGAAAGGTAGTTATGATTTTAATTTTATAATAATTTATAATATTAATGTTTTATTTTATATTAATTAATTAATATAAAATTTAATTAATTAAATTAAATAAAATTTAAATATTATTTATATTAATATTAATTAGTTTATAAATAGTTAATTATGTTAATTATTTAGATTAATATTAATTAATAATAGTTTATTAAATAATTAGTTTAGTTTATGATTAACAATTAAATTAGAATTAATTATTAGTTAAATAGAATTCTAATTTAGGATTTAATTTTTAATTAAAATTCAAATTTTTAGCCAAGCAGCAAAATTTCCAGATTTACATTAGATTTGATCCATCAACCTTGGAGGCTCATAGATTAAGTTATACTAGGGCAAATGAGGCCCATGACGGCTCATTGGAAAGATAAAATCGAGGAAAACAATTTTGAGGAGGTTTTACTAATAGACTTGGTCATTTATTAGGTCGAAAATCAGAGAGAAGATCAAGCCCCGAATTTCTAAAACAAAATCAATTTTCCGAGTTATTTTCTGCATTTTCATTTGTCCAGGCCTCTTCTATTTGCAGATCCATTCGTCAATAATATCTTTGGCCAATTAAATCATCCCAGGCATCAAGAGAAAGCTTATATTTTATTTTCAATTATTCAATTAAATAGAATTTGATTAGATTTGATTTAAATGTCAACAATGCCATTTTGATTTTATTATTGCATTTTAAATTTATTTTGATTTATTCTTGCAGGAAAACAGTAGAAGAGATATGAAGAAAATGATTTCAATCAATGAAAAGGCTCCAGCAATTAAAGATTGGAATTTTGAGCAAACAAGATTGGATTGGGCAGATTTCTCTTCAACAAACTCTTCTCTCCAAAATTCCTTTGCAAATAGTATAAATAATAGATTGCAACATGTAATTAGAGGGCTATTCTCCTCTGCAATTCTAGACTTCTAAAAGCAATACTGTAATAGGAATTTAGAGTTGTAGGAGGGAGGCGAGAAAATCTCAGATCTGGGGATTATTGATGATTTTTCTTTTGTATCTTAAATTATGTATGAAGGGAAGAGTTTGCACTATTGTGGCTCTAGTTTTGAAGGCAGAAGTTCAAGCAATGTAAAAGACTGTTGGAGACCAAGGTCAGGGAAATGGATGCGATAAATTGGTATTTTTAATACTACTGTTTCGAATATCAGTTTCATTTTTATGGTAACATGAATGTCTCATTTTATTCATGTTTGTGCACTTTTGTCAATATGGGTAATTTGTCTCAATGTTGTTATTATGTATCTCTGTTCTTATGGAATAAATTTTGATTTTTGAGTAACTACTTACTCAGAAATCTGTTTTATAAAACTGATTTATTAAATAGTAATGTGTTATGAACTATTTCTGCATATTATTGTTTAATTATTGGATTTATTGATTTGATAATCAATATCATTTTTGTGAACTACTTCCTAGAATGTTGTTGGTTTATTATTTCAGTTAATAGGTCTCAATAGGATGTGTTTTGGTATCCATAATATCAGTTAATTGGACTACTTCATTAACTTGATATTCATTATAACCAAGATATGTTTAAATCCCAATATTTTAATTATCTTGCTCTTAATTGGGTTAGATCTATATCTCCCTAATTAAGATAGGATTTAGATTAGTTTCTTTTACTTGCTTTATAGAATAAGTTTGTGTTTAAAGTAATTTCTACATTATTTTAAGTCCTCTTCTCGAAAAGGCAAAATTTTAGTTGTGGCTTGGCTGAACCCAAATCAGCTTAAGGATCATTCTCTTGCCTGATCAGCAAGAAGAAGTGATCTGATATACCTGTCTATTGGTAGTTAAAGATACATCATAAACCAATAGCGATAGGGAGAAGGTAACTGGACCTAATTAAACCAGTCGGAGCCACCACATGAAATGGAAAAGGAGCTGCTTTAAGGTACGGACCGGGTGGTTATCCCCAAGTGTTGTTGCAGCGATTTTCGAGGCATCAAAACTTTTAGCGCTAGAAGGAGGACTTGAGATTTTCGTCTATTGGAGTCTTTTCAATTTTAATATTTTATTTATTGTGATGGCTCCTCTTAAACTTCCAATTTGGAGTTGTATCCATGGACGTGCATCTTCCAATACTCCACCCGAAGTGGTAAGACTTTTGTCTCAGGCAAAGTTTAATGATAAGAAAAATTCGTCTGTTTTTAATCATGTCCTTCAATTTATTCAAAATGTTTCAAATTATGATTTTCAAGGAATTGATGAAGGCATCTTATGCAGAATTTTTACTCTCACATTTGCGGCAAAAGCCAGAAACTGGTGTAGAACTCTTTTAGTTGCCTCAATTCACAGCTGGGATCAATTTGTTACAATTTTCATTTCTAAATTTGACGGTTACAATTATGAACAGGTATGTGAAGAAATTGAATATCTACGAAGATTTGAAAATGAGTCTGTTAATGACTTTAATATTCGATTTCATTTGAATTATTTAAGATTTAAAGTTGAGGATAAACCTACGGAAGAAGAATCACTAGATTGGTTTGAATATATTTGTTCTCTTCCTTCCATTCCCAATCCATATCAAATTAGTTCAACTTTTGTTTCATCCCCTTCTAACATAAATGAGAATTCCAATATGGATATGCAAATAAACTGTGATGAAGTGGTTTCACAAAACTTGGAAAATATTTCTTATCAAATACAAGAAGACAACATCAGCAATTTTGAAGAAAGAGCCGCCTTGAAATCTGAAAGCTACTTTGAAGTAAATTTGGAAAATCAAATCGCAAATCAACAAGCACAAGCAACAATCAAAATAAATAATAAAATGCAAATTGTTGTGCAAATTTATGAATTTTTCCATAATGAGCAAATGCCGAAATCAGAACATCAAAGCAGCCTTCTTCAAGAAAGCATGAGCACACAAAGGAATGATTTGCAATCTGAAATTTACAATGAGCATAATGCACAAGAGTTCTCAAATAGAGACACTTTTAAATACATTGTTTCAGGTTCACATTTTTCCCTTTATCCTGATATTTTTAATGATGGTAATTTTTCCCCTCTTGGTATTAATGATATTTCAGAAAATACAGACGCTGATCTAAATGAATTACCATTAAGTTTTTATCAAGATAGAGAAGCAATTAATGATCATTATTTTGCCATTAATGAACATAAAATTCTTGTTCCTTTTGGTTTAGATATATTGGATGAGATTGAAGGGAATTCTAAAGAATCTTGTAAAGTCATTTATGGTAATTACTCTGACATCGAGGATGTTGATTTCTATTCTTCTCAAGATAATCCTCATGATAAAATACAAATAACATCTGAGAATGAGGAACACTTCAATTTAGAAATTATTCCAACCAATCCTCATTTTAGAGTAGCAAATTATCTTCATGATTTCACCATTCAAGAAAACATTCCAATTTATGATTCATATCATGATCAAGCTCTCATTCCTACTCATAATCATAATTCGTTTTTTAGTTCACAAGTTGGAATTTGAAATTACTCAAATTCCATAATTCTGGCCAATCCTTGTGAAAAAGAAATTATTTCAAAAAGATCCCAATTGTGCTGTAATATTAGTTGTAACAACAGTGATTTCATTTTATTTTTGTTTTCTCATTTCTTTTGTTTAAAATTAGATTTTATTTTTAATCTTATTTTTCAAATTTTTGACACTTTATGCTGGCATATTGAGCACTTTACTATCAAACATTTAATTGATGCATTGCTCTGTTTGAAAAATGAAGTTTTACATTATAATCAAGAGTATCAAAAGCTATTTCAATTTCAATTTCAATCAATGCTAATATTTTATCAAAAGCTTCTATTTTTTCAAAGGCAATATCAACAAGAGAATGCATTTTTACAATTTGGCCAACAATCCAATTTAATTAATAATTTTCGATTTCATTTGAAAGATTTCCATCCATTTTTCATTAATTCATTTGAAGAATATTTGGAAAGTTTTCTTTCATAGAAGATTGTCAATGATCTAACATTTGTACATAATATTAACAATTTTTTCCGGGCCATTGAATTTAAAATCTCATATTCACAATCTGGCCTATCATCTCCTCTTTTGAACATTTTCTAATTATTAATAGAAATCCATCCAGATTTCTATGATCCAATTGGTATTCAATTGGAAATCAGGTTTCAAGAGAAGGAGATTTTAATTAACTTGCTAACAATAACTGTACACTATGATTAGTTTAAATAGATTTGTATTTTTATTACTAACATTAGAACTGTACATACATGCAGCAATTAAAATGAGAAAATGGCTACACTGGAAATATGACTATACCTAGTTATTTTCATGTATATGGTTAGAATAGGAGTAGAATTAATTTAGCTAGTTTGTTTTGTATAATTAATTTGTTTTTAATAGTTTTGTAGATTAAAAATTAAAACAAAGCAATCAACCTTTCTCATACATGTTCAGTGAAAACATTTTTTTCCTATTAGAAAGTTTTAATTCTTGCTTTCCGTTTTAAAGTTCTTACAACAATACCTCTACTCTGCCTATTTTGAATAATGTCTTGATTAAATTCAGTTGAGGTTGCACTTGGCATCGATCGCTTCAAAGCCACTTTTCTTTATTTCGAGATTTCCTTCTAAGATTTTCTTTTGAAATTTATATGATAAAGGTTTTGAGGATATAAAAGCATCATGATTTCATTATCCCATGAAATGTATGACTTTCTATGATAAGCTTAATTCCAATTCAATCATTAATAGTCAGTCTAACCTTTCGTTGTAATCACATGAAGTCCATATTATCTTCCTCGAAATTTATTAAAATGACCTTTAGGGTGTCCCTATTGCTGTGTGCACACATTTAAATCTGTGTTGTTATTTTTCCTAAATTAGTGGCTTTATCTCATTCTGATCTTTAGTTGCAATATGCATCATATTCGTTTACTAGAGGCATTATTGAACAGTCGCTATAACAATACAGATTCTTCTCACGTTATTCAGAATGAGCAGAGGTAATAAATTGTTGTTTCAATTCAAAAGGGAAGCCTATTTTTATATTTATTTCTGGTAAATTTTACATTTCCTAAACATGAATAAAAATATTTTATTTAGGCTGATTGCACACTTAGATTTAGAATAAATGATGAAATGATTTTGAACAAAGTCAAAATTTTGATAAATCCAACGAAGGATTTGAAAATTCATGAGGTAAAATCTACAGACAAATTCCTTCCAGGTATGCATTCACAAGTTCATTTTCATCTATTATTAGTTTATCTTTTCCTTAGTTTATTTTTTATTTTTGTTCTCTTTTATTTGTAGGTTTTCATTTGTTTTCAAAATTTGAAGTAAGCAACAAACCCATTTCAAATTTGCAATAGGCTCAGGGAAATTTTATTTGCGATTTATTAGAATTTGAGCATTTTTAACTTTGCTTTCATTCATCATTTCAATTTGGTTTTCGTATTGATGATACTACAGTGAATGCGTATTTGCAATACCACCATCCCACTCATCCTCGTCAATAATTTCCTTCCGATATCGCATCATCCATTTCACAATCATTTCCAGCGAAATATTTCATCGAAAGAAGCCCTTAGCATTTTTTATAACAAATTGATGATCTTAGACCTCCTCGCTCATATGTCATATCAAATTTCGCATATCGGAGGTTTGCAGTTGAATCTACTTCCATTATCATGAATCGCCAATCTCCGAGAAATGACTTTACCGATATTGCAATGTTCTCATAATTCGGGACCCGACATCAAATTTAAATCCAGTTCACAAGAGATATCGCATCCGTTCAATCGCAATAGTAATGAAAGCATAATTTTAAAGGGTTGATGTCTCGAATCCGATATGTTATCAAATTTTCATCATAAAATTATTGGGTCCACTTTTCGTCGCATATCGGTATATTGAGAATTGTTACATCGTGCGCTTAAGATTGCAGATCGTGATTGCCGATTAGTCACGTCATTTATCGCATATCAGCATCGCAGGAATCATATTGTGTTACATCGGGTGCTTAACATTGCCGATTGCCAATTATTTATGTCATCCATCACATCGTCGATATCGCAATCACTTCCTTGCATTTTTATTTATGAATCTGCGATGCGCGATGTGCAAAATACAAATCGCAAGTTACGGTGTGCGATGTGGAATTTGTGACATAACTGTCCCCGATCCCTAATATAATATTTCTTTAATAATGCGATTGCTTCATTTCATCGCACATGTTCTCATCACATGTTCTTAATCGGCAATTTGTCATTGCAATCTCCGATGCGATAGCTTCCAATGCATGCCTTTGAGCCATTAACATTTAATCGATATATTGCATAGCAACAAAGATAAAGTCTTGCAAAGTAAAATTCAAGCATGGTAAAGAGACATGTGATGCAAATCATCCGATACGGCGATGTGTCATTTTAAAAGCGAGCTTGGGTAACCACTATGGTAAGAAAGCAGTGAATGACCAATTTGCAGCATATTCAAATCATTTCAATTTCTCATACATTTCAGCTTTAAATATATAATTACATAATTAAAAATGGAATTCAAGACCTCTCTATCTTCATATTTAAATTTTATTATTTTGGACTGGGCCTTGATTCTGGACAATTTATAAAATCATGGAATTTATATGAAACTTATAATATTTTGAGAAATAGTCATTACTGCAAATTCTCATTCTTATTTCTAATGCATTGGTTTAAATTTGTTTTCCCTTGAACATTAAGCATTCCATTTTTGCATTTTACTGCTTACTTTAGTTTAAATAAAATAAATAATGATTTTGGGTTATAGGATTTTGGTTAGTTTGACTTCTTCATGTTTTTAATTTTAATTAAAACAAGAAGTCAGCTAGTTTGGAGAAACTAATACCTTTCAGGTAAGATTAAAAGAAATTCTCCAATGGTAAGATTCACGTACCCACTTTCATTAATTTCCATTTCGTTAATTTACTTTCATGTTTGTTTTTAAATTATGCTGATATAAAAATCTGTTTTGCAGCTCTTCATAAGAGCTTCCAATCCTCTACCAGATCATATTTTCGAAGTCCTATACTTTAAAAAACAAACTAGATTAAAAAAAAAGCCAATAAAAATCTAAAAAGCTATTGAAATCAAAATTCATTAAAAAAACCTAGAAAAACAATTTAAATTTAATATATATATAATATATATATATATGATTTAAAAAAAAAAACCGTTTAAAAATTAAAAGAAAAAACATATATTTTCAATTTTTATAAAAAATAAAAAACATTAAAACTAAAAAACATATATGTACGATTAAAACTTAAAAAAATATATCTGCACGCAACTCCGCCACCTAGGGCCACGCCCCCATGGGCTGCCGATGGTGGCTATCCGATTTCGAGAAATCTGATAGCCACCCCCATGGGCAGTCAGGCGATGGCTATCCGATTCTTGAAATCAGATAGCCACCGCCCGACTTTCCGTGGGGGTGGCTATCCGATTCTCGGAATCGGATAGCCATCGCCTAGCCACCCCCACGGGTAGCCGAGCAGTAGCCATCTGATTCTAAGAATCAGATAGCCACTACTCGACCACCCCCACAGGTAGTTGGGCGATCGTTATTCGATTCCGAGAATTGGATAGCCACCCCCATGGGCAACCGGGTGATGGCTATTTGATTCCGAGAATTAGATAGCCACCCCCATGGGCATCTGAGCGATGGCTATTTGATTCCGAAAATCAGATATCCACCCCATGGGTGGTCGAGCGATGGCTATTCGATTTCGAGAATCGGATAACCACCCCCACAAGCGATAAGGTGGTGGCTATTCGATTCTCGGAATCGGAAAACCACCCCCTAACCACCTTTGAAATGGATATTTGATTCTCTGAATTGGATAGCCATTGCTCGGCTACCCCCATAGGCAGCCGAGCGGTGGCTGTCTAATTTTGAGAATCAGATGACCACTACCTGGCCACCCCCACAAGCGGTAGAGTAGTGGCTATCTGATTTCGAGAATCGGATAGCCACTGCCCAACCACCCGTGGGGTGGCCAGGAAGTGGCTATTCGATTCTCGGAATCAAATAACCGTCGTTCGGCCGCTCGTGAGGGCGGTGGCCAATAAAATTGTTTTTTTAAACAAAAAATAAATTTTGTTAAATTTTTATTTAAAAAAACAATTTTATCGGCCACCGCCCCTACGAGCAGCTGGGCGGTAGCTATCCGATTCTCGGAATCAGATAGCCACCACTCAGCCACTTGTGGGGGTGGCTAGGTGGTGGTTATCTGATTCTCAGAATCAGATAGCCACC